>JAANSP010000209.1:0-26123 GCA_036850745.1 Homidia socia
AAAAATAAAAACTAAGATGTCTAATTCAAAAATCAGTTGAATACTATATCCCATTTGAAAAACCTAGAATAGATAATATGATGATGCCTACGACATAGTGAGCAATCGTGAACTACTGTCTGATTTCATACAGTGCTCTAATAAAATGGAGTGAGCTAAAGATCTGGAAAAAATTTACTTTTAAATTTTTACTTTTTATCGCTCTAATTAGCTAGTAATGCCAGGGCTACTTGTACTCCTAAACTCAATGAGAGGCATCTACCTTCCTAACGATGCTGCTTTATTTATATCATGTGAAAATGGACTAGGTTTACTCTAATGAACTTTGCAGACATACTAAACATAGGTATGCTCATTACTTCTAATATCTTGCTGATGAAATTTGGTCGTTATTATTATTCATCTGTTTTTATTTTTGTACTAGTGCAGAGATGTCTGATGGTTCGAAAAAATCTCCAAAAATCAGTAAAACTAACGTTAATTGATAAAAGGAAGACCAAAATATTTAGAGGCAGTAGTTTTTTTCTTAAAAATGGAACAGTTAAAAACTGTAAATTGGACATAATAACAAATAGTGGAATTTGGAGTTTTCTTCTGACCATCGCTTATATAAGTTGTGGATCTATTACTGTCTAGACTCTATAGAGATAAAAACTCTAGAGTTTTACATGTGAATGGGTGCAGAATCTTTATTTTTAAAGGAAGAACGCGGAAAGGAAAAATATACTGGTTTGAGGTATACAAGGGGATCTCTTGTGTTATACGTAATATGTCCAGTCTATAAATTCTGCATGATGCAGCATACTAAAAAGGACTGGGTTTCGTTCCGGGTGGTGGTATGCAAACTACATTTGAACAATCAGTTGTACCTACAGTAAGGATGTATCGTTGTAAATTGTCTGGGTGTTTTTAGTTGGGGTATTTTGCACGGTTTATTACTATCTTTGGAGTATGTATTTACAATTTACATGACAAAATGTTCCGTAAGAAAGTCAATGTTTAATCAAAGGGGTCCTTTGTACAAGTAACAATAATTTATTCTAATAAAATACATACATTTTTTAAAATTCAAATAGGTTCTGCGTATGGTAAATTCATGAGATGGAACTTTCAAGCATTTTTTATTGTTTGATTTCTCTCTTTTCAATTTTTCTCTTTTCTTGGTTTCCATTAATTTGATTTGAAAGTTTAGCGTTTGTTCGTCTATTATTTAGGGTTTCGGTTGTATGTAGTAGTAGTTATAGTTATTGTAAAGATGTGATAAGATAAGGGACGGTAAAAATGTAAATAGTAGTAAAAAGGTTTTTTGTTAATCTAAAATATGAAATGAAGGTGTTTAGTGCTATCTTTTCTGGTATGCCTGAGTGTCGTTGATGTAATTTGCGCTGTTGTTTTTGTACTGTTGTGTGTGAGTTGTGAGTGTTTTATTCTTGTGGACAGGGAAATTTTACCTGATGTGTTCGCACGTCAATCTTGTCGCTATACACGTAGACTACGCGGTCTGACGAAGCACCAGCAGAAGTTGTTGGTAGGGCAGTGGCTTTGGAAGAATCCGACGTAGGAGCATCAACACCACCAGCAGACGCACGAGAAGTCGGCGGCACAATGACAAAGGACGTTGTAGCTGCTCCAGATGGACCGCTAGTTGTTACAACGACATTTGCAGCTGTGGCGGCAGTAGACGAAGATGTGGGAGCTGTACTTCGTCGTCCAGGGCTTGCTGCCAAAAATGGTAACGTCTTCGCCCCAGATTCACCGATTTCAAGCAATATGTAGCAATATAGCCAAGAAAGCCACCGAAAATATAATATCGATACAATACTCAGGCAATCTATTTATATTTTTCTGTCACACACTTTTCTCCCATGTCATACGTCTTTTTGTGTACGTATGCAGCCTTGGAAAAAATAATATTATAAACATAATAATATGTATGTAGTGTGTAGTAAAATGTGTGGTGTGGAGTAGAAAAAATAAGAAAATATACACAACCATAACCTGATTTTGCAATAGATAATAACCTTTGAACGTAAACGTTGTATATTATACTAAAAATGTAGACGCAAACCAATCTATAAAATGTTTTTAAGAAGATGAAACTTAAAGACGTAACTTTACTGATTTCTTTTTTCTTTTTGTGCGCAATGCAAAGTATTAACCATTTCTTTGTATTCATGTACATAGTTGAGCAGTAATTGCTGCTATTAGATGGTGATACTGCCATGAGATTGTTTTCCATATATATATATATGAATATACATTCCAAATTTTTAAATATATACCTACTTACTACTTGTCATAGGATCCTACTTTTGTAAAAAAATGCATGTATTTTTATTATCCCTCAAACAAACAACGAAAGTCACAATAATAGATAGTAGTCTCTAACCAAAACCAGTAGCTCCAGTTACTTTTCTTTGTACAATGTCCGTATGGACTTGCAATAATCATAATAACAACAAGGCATACAAAGATTAGTAGCAATAAACATGCTCTTTATGTACTTTGGTATTATATGTAGGTGTAGGTACTTTTACCATTAGATATAAAAGGGGTTTTCAGCTGTAAGAAGAAGGCACCAATCGTAGAGCAAACAAACAGCCCTCAGTACAGTACAGTGAGTACAGTACTGGTTACAGTTGTAGGGAGGCACTTGCATTATTTTATTGTAACTAGCCGAGTGTACACCAAGGAGGAGATGGAGAAGGAAAATAGCAGAACAGAAGAGTGAAATAATTCTTATCATCACTAACTATTGTTGTAAAACAAACAATACCTGTTTTTAATGCTGCTACGTGTGTAACCTTTACCTTTTCCCCGTTTCTTCAATAATATAATAATTGTATACCAAGAGAATCAACTATTTTCTTTCTTCTTCCTTTCTCTTTTTTTTCTTCTTCTATACATATAATAATAATAATAATAATACATATCATTGGCTTGGAATTTTGTAAATATGTGTGTGGTGGTGGTGACTTTAAATAAAATTAGTTCATGGCATGCATTTATATTATTACTATTATTATGACAGTGGGAATAATGTTTATGCTTTCACCCACCATCCACTTCCTTCCGTTCTCTTTTCCGTTTATATGATTATGCCCTTTACTTGTTCGACTTTTCATCCTGTCGTTATTGTAAAAAGAAAGAAAAGAAACCCCTTTTGTCGTCAGGAGAGTTACACAAAATGCTAATACGAAAAGTAGGACTAATGAGATTGTAGAGGGGAGTACTTAAAGCAATGGTTGCGGAGTACCATTAGGGGAGACCTTCGTTATTACGAGGATGATGACGAAGATGCCAGGAAAAATACTATTATCCTCTAGAACAGTAGTGGTATCCAAGGTGTGCTTCAAAATGAACGAGTTTCTTCTCATATTTCACTTCCTTCCTGGACATAAGAAAATACTTGCGGAGGAGAGATCTTATCAAGTGAGCAATGCAGATTTTATAAAAAAAAGGTAATGCAGTGTCTGTTGCTTTGTAGTACAAACTTCACTAAAGCTAAAAAACTGCAACATTATGCGTATCAAAGAAGGTTACAGTGTCTCAAATGATTAAGTTTGGGGATTTCTGTTCTGATATACATAGCCTTCTGATAGACACAAAATTTCTTTATGAATGAAATCAAGTTGAGACTAACTATGGGTAAGTGTTTTTTTTTGCTCAGTCACATCACGTAGCGTCACTGGTGGTCATCAATTTTTTAAAGGACCGTAGAATAAAAAAACATGTTCATTCCAGTAAACTTGTTTAAACAGTTAATGTGACTGCACTATATATTTTAAAATGCGAATTGCTATTTTCTTTTTATTGTTTAAGTTCTAAAATATTCCTTTTTACAAAGGAAAATAATTTGCAATAGGCATAGCTTTATCACAAGTTGGTTTCATGTCCTTGAAAATGTTAATTTATTTTATTTTTCTTGCACAAAAAAAAGCTTTTACAGTTTTCCTCTTATAGTTTATCTACATGTTCTGCCACTACTGACGCATCATCCCTTTTTCATCGCATAAAATCCTCTTAAGGAAGAAGGTGCTGCATTATCGTTCTCTGAACTGACATGGCTTTAAAACGGACGTCGTTACTATAACCATTACTTATATTGTACTTGGCCTTTGTTTTCCCCACTCTGGGCTTTCCTGCCTTTTGTGTAAAACCAGACATTATTGTAACTTATCAGGCAACCTTTTTATCATTACATGATAATAAAATGAAAAATCCCTGCATCCTATCTGAATAATTGGAACGTATACGCTGTAGGCTTGTCAGAATGTATAATTTTGAGTCTTAATTTTCACTTGTGTGTAATGCACCTACTACAGCAAAGCACATGTGTATTGTGGCAAGTTTATGCTAATATTCATCAAAAACCAGCGATGAACCATGACTCGATCTAACCATCTATCTGGCAGGCTAAACGGTACTGTTTTCATCTCTGAAACTTTCATCGTTTGCACACACTCTCAAAGGTTATCAGCAAGGGGTTTGAACCACTGCATTTCTGGAATCCAGTGCATCATCATTACCGCACATTCATTATCCCTTCAAAAAGTGTGGATAATAAGTTTGCTGCATTCTTCTCCGCTACATTTAATTGCATGTGTAATAGACATTTGGTAGACAATATATATTTACACGAGAAAGAGAGAGAAAGAAAAAAATTGACGCAGAAGTTGGATAAGTAAAAATTTTCACGGTGGTTAACTGAGCCGAGGAAAGCATTATCCACATCCACCAATTCAGTGGTCTCTTCAGTTTTTCATACATTGTGTACATACAAATGCTTTATCCACTTTCATTAAAAGTAGCACACAGAGACACACACTGTATGAATGCACAGAGTATTATTCATTCATTAGAATTAGTTGCTCCACATATTACGATGATGACGGAGAAAGTCATCATCAGCTTACTACTTGAACATGAATTTGCACTAGATCACAAACGGTTTTAATTCCGCTGAAATGTATGTGCTTCCTCTTCACGGCTACTGTTTACATTCTTCTATTTTACACTACTATCATCTTGTTGCCTTTCAAAAAATAAGTGGTAACGCGAAATTCGTGTATGCCTATCCATACGAGAGAAAACACATGGTTAGAAGCACATTTCATATAGATGTATACACCTTTTCAAACTGGAGAACAAGGAAAAGCATTGAAAACTTAGGAAAACAAAGAAATGTACTCCTTCTAGTGTACTTTTGCTGCACATAGGAAATATGGGATTGGATAATGATGTGATGGGCTCTTTTTAAAACAGTTTGGATGTTGTAGCAGAAGGAGAAGAAAAACATCTATAGTTAAAAAACGAAGGAGAATAGAGAACTTCCTTTTCCCGGACATTCACTCACAGCAATGTAGTCAGTAGTTCTATTTCACATAAAAACAAAAGGATACACGCTGCTGCTGTTGCTACTAATAATACAACTGCTGCTATTTAAACCGTTTCGGTAATGCCGGATCATTTCTTTTTAGACGAAGAAAATTACACTGAAGCTCCATCACATTTTTTTTAAAAAAAGGTAAAATGTATAAAAAGAAAAGAAAGGAGGAATCTACACACATAGACAGGCAGCAGCAAATCCTTGAAAGGTTTTTGTACAGAATAATATAAAATGGACTACTATAAGTATCATATATAAAAAAGGACGCAGTATAAAAAAAGTTTTGAATGGATATGTATTTTATGTTTAGCTATTACAACATAAAATCCTACATACAATGCAAGTATAAAGCTAAGAAGACGAGAAGAAATAACGTTGCAATCGCAGTAGTAATAACCATAGTTGATAGTAATAGTACAAGTACAACTGCTTTACTCTGCTATAGAGATTATCTTATCTTCTCGCTACAGAAGTGTTGTTGGTTTGTATGTTTTTCGTTTTACTTTACAAACAGACATGAAAACTTTTTAAAAATTACGAAATATTTAGACTGGAAGTTCACATATACACGTTAAAAGCAGAGTTGTGCTGCCTTTTTAGACCTTTCAATTTAACATTTCTTTTGGTAGCGCACAGTTGTTGTTGCTGCTGTTGTTGTTGATGATGATGATGATGATGATGGTTGGACAGGAATGAATAGAAAGAGAGAAAGAGAAGGAGAATGGAGGGAAAGGTTGTAAAAAAGGAAGTAGAAAGAATAAAATAAAAAGCAGCAGCACTCCTTCTCAAGCTTATGAGCTAAAGTAATGCTTTATATATTACTTCCTGCTTTCACAACAGTTGTTTTTAAAACGAGCCTTCGTCAAGTAGTATCAGTGGCAATGAAAGGAAAATAGTTCTCACAACAACAAGAAAATATATACTTTCACTCAAAAAGGGTGTATAATATGTATACACCCTTTCATCCACACATGCATATACATTGTTCAAATATGTGGATACATATAGGATGAGTGAGAGAGTGAAATCTGCTTTAGTTTTTGTGCAGAAACCGTGTCCAAGATGGCCACAAGGAATGTAGATGTATGTTAGTTGTAAGTAAAGAGCAGTGTAGCAATAGAAAGATATAATGACTGACTACTACCGTACACTTTTGGTTTTACTTCCCCTGCAACAACCATTATTATCACTGTGCTAACCACCTGACCAACATTGCATGTCTTTGACGTATTGCAGTATTTTGCCTCATTATGAAGAGAATTGGAAAGGTTTTACTTAATTTGTAACCTTCTCGTAATTATGTAGCTGAATGTTGGAAACATATTCGATTTGGTGGATGATAACCTGTCTCCAGAAACTTGTCATGCATTATTGCCTTTTCCAATGATGTGAAACAGTTGTATTATTATGATTAGCTACCTGCTACCCTTGTGAGTGACAAAGACAAATGAAGATCCTTTTTGGGCCCGTACAAAGTGTGTGGCATGCAGTGTAGATAATATTCGAAATTGCTGAAACAAAATGTACAAAGACAATAGTAATGAGTAATGATCATTTTGTACATCTGTAAAATTGTTTACTATTATTATATGGCTGTTGTTTGCTTTCGAGACCTTTTGAAGTACATTCAAAACATTTAGAAACTAGTATTTAAAAAATTATATTATTTTATAGCTTCACAACTGTGATTATTTTGTCAGATACATTTTTGCATTTTTTTCAAATTCTGCGCAATAGACCGAAACATTGAACAGTTCACTTTAGAGCTGTCCATTGAGTAGTAGAGTAGTCATGTGCCTGAAAATTCATTCGTCATTATGTTTGTTTGCCACATTCGAGAAATGATAAGGCAATCCTTGTCTTGTCTAATTATGAACTTTATGTTACGCATTTTTAAACTCGGCAAAGTCCAGCTCACCATTGTATTCTACAATGACATATGATGATGCATTATTTTCTTGTCATGGTTTTTTTGTTTTCCTTCACTCCCCTTTTCTAGACCAGGATTCAAAGGGTTTACAAACAATGCAGTGGTGTTTTTGTGTTTGTTGATGCATTTATTCCCTTCTCCTTTCTATACGTGATGTTTTCTAGATGCCCGTGTTGAATACCCTGTGTTGAATGTTCTACTTAAGAATGCATGTTGAAGTAGTAAGTTTTATGTTTTTTTTTGTTTGTTTCAGTTCAATCATCATGGCAGTCTCACCCATCCGACACAATCTATTCCACTCTGAAACGGACATTATTCATCTGCAAACACTTGTAGATATTTAGTTTTACAAGAGAAAATGTATTGTTGTTGGTGTAGTAGGTATAATAAGTTGTCTTTTCGATAGTTCACGGCACGTATTTCATATCAATCAAGAAAAGAGCCATGGATACACAGAGAATGTTTGAATTCAATAACAAGTTTGGCAAGACATGTTTGCCTTTGTTTTCACTTGAAATGTGAGAATACGTATATATAATGTATGTACATGTGTGTATGAATATATATAGGCATTATTATTATTAATATTTTAATTCTTTAACCGTTTGGAATTCACGTCATGCACAATGTCTACGGCTTGTGCTGCCTGTGCAAATACTTTTACTCTTCAGATACATATACGTACATAGGCAGTTTGGATACACACGAAATAAATTATTTAGATAGTGCCCATCAGCAGTACTATAATCTAATGGACAGTGAGAGAGAAACTTGTCGTGGAACGACATGAATAATGATGTAGTATTTAGTTGGAAAAGAGAAAATACCTAGTCTACTCACATTGCAGCATGATCAGTGTAGATCACACTATGACACACACCAAAAAAATAGTATGGCATTGTCAAAACATGTAAAAATATTGTCACAAAACGGAATAAATGACGAGTATAGCGAATAATGAATATCAAAGTTGATAAAAATAACAAAGTATTCATAAAATATGTTGAGATATTAAGCATAAAAATGTAATATACCAATATTATATTATGTACCTCAAAAAATATGTATCAAACATTTTTTTAAACAAAATTGTACTGTACTGTAATCTATTCTGTAAACCACTGGTGAAGTGATTAACAAGAGATGAGAATAAATTATCATTACAAAGAAAGAATGTTATGATGAGCAAAAGTTTTAGTAGTAGAATAATAATAATGACAATTAAAATGTAGGTCTAGTAACAGTAATAATAATACAGTAATGCTGCTGAACACAATTACTAGGGTTACTTTTCCAAGCAAGTCACAAGAAAAAGCAACAACACCAAAAGACAAGTTGACACTTGAGTTAAGTAAAAATAATGATATATATAAAAGGGAAGTTGATAAAAGTTTGCAATATATAAATATATACATATATTTACAAGATATATGAATTACTTTACATATTTTATGGTCGTCATTGTTCTCTGTGAACACCTCAGAAAGAATATTGGGTTTATTTTTCAAGTGGTCCTGACCTCACACAATTTTGATATAAATTCCACTGCTACAATGATTAAGTGTGATTGTGTATTCGAGAGTAAAAAAGTCGGATTGTTCTGCTGGTAAACATAAGTTGAAAAACACTGCAAGTCAATTGAACAAATCTCCCTCCTAAAAATCTCTCATTCGTATACGTACGTACAAACGCGTTGACTCTATGTTCTTGGTAGAGAGAATTATTTTTGTCACAGAAAGCTAAACTCGGTTGAGCTACCGCATTTTTAGAACAATCTTTTTAGTGCACCCAGTTTCAATTCCATATTGGTTTACCACTTTTTTACGCCATTTTTGTGAAAATAAAGAAAGAAAGGAATGCATTGTTACTGCTGTTGATGATGATAGTAGCGGCGGTCGTGGTGGTATGAAATATCCCAATTATTATTGTTCACGTTGACGCCGCAATATATTTATTACTGAAATGATAATAAAATCTTGTTGGTGGTTGTGAAAGTGTGTACATTTCATTCTATTTTTCACAATGTAATAATGAACGACCAAGAAACTTGCCTGCATACATGACCAACTTGGAAATGAAACCCGCAACAGTAAAATTTAAATATTTATAGAGCACGTGAAGGGAGATAGCATTTTAGATGAAATACGACTGACCATTACACAAGCAAAAGTGTATAATGTTCGCCTTTAACTTTATTTTTGAGAATGGTGGATCTGATGGTATATTAGGAAGCAACAGTAGTTACCAACCATGGAACTACTACAACAACTGCTACTGTTGTATTTTTGAATGGTTCTAGTAATAACAGTCATCATGAAACAAGTTTCCATTCAAAAGTTCTTCAACAACTGTTACAGCAAGCTTTTTGCTCTGCAGCTTCAGCAATAGACAAGACTAGAACCATTAGAAAAAAAAGAAAAACAAAACGACAGCACCATCAACTTAACATGCCATTTAAATGGAATAGAGGAAAGAATAAATGAACAAGTCGTAAAGAATAGTGTAGCATCTTTTTGATACTTTTTATTCTTTGTTATAGATTCCTTCCGTTTTTGTACATTCTGTTTCTTGGATGTGATGGTGGTTGATCATAAATATTCTACACAAGATTGTATCGTCATCATCATCACCACCACCACCGTTACTACTATTCATAGTTGTCCTCATCATCAGCTACTGCAACATCATCTCTTTTTTGTTCATTTCCAATCCAGTAAGCTGTTTGTCGGCGGCATGTTGAATTGTCTTTTATAGTGGAAACGACAAACGTGATGCGAAAAAAGGAGAGAGAATGAAGAAACGTTTTCTTTTCTTTTTATATTGCGGAATGAACAACTGCGCATATTATTATTATTACTATTATTATCTTTCCATCTACTAGCAAAGGTTGTAATAAGAAAGCTAAAGATTTGCTTCATCCTCAACTGATTTTACACTTAACGTGATCTTTTGATCTGACGCTATACATTTTTAAAGCATGGGATTCTATAGATAGATTGCTACAATTTACATTAGTTGTTCTTGCTTGACTTGGAAATTTTTTATGTCTTATTTTTATGAAAATTATGCATTAAGGTTCGTTCTCTCTTATTTGGAGCCAGGATCCATTACAAAAATTTCCTCTGAATACACATGTTTCTACAATCAACTACTTTCTTTTTTCCTCTTTCAATCGAGTGGCATAAGGGAAAGACGACGATGATATTACTATTACTATTTTTATTTTTATACTGTTTCGTCGAATGTTGGTGATGGCGGTGAAAGGAGAACGACGACATTACAAAAATGCGTCTGGGGCTAATACATACTTACAACCATAGCAGCATAATATTACACAGATAGTGGGTCTTTCTAAGTCACCGCACACCAGTGCAAAAACTATTTTTCAACAGACAGACTGGCAGAGTGGTTTCGTTTGTAACATCTTTCTCACTCCCACTCTCTTTCTCTCTTTCTTTCTTTTTCTCTGGCTGGCTTGAACGTACTATATACATTCCTTTTCTTTCTCGCCTCCTTCACTTCTGACAACAAACGTAATTTCTTTCGATAAGGTAGCATTGATTTATTACACAAGCACAATCATCTCAACTCATATTACATAATCTGAAAGAAGAAGAAGTGAAGAAAAGGGATGATTCGTATTGGACCTTTTGTTGTAAAATGCCACAAGAAATGAAATCATGCCGTTACTCGTTCTTGGCTTGGCTGCTGATTGTACGAGTAGCACTTTTAACTGCATCGCAGAAGTATTATAGACGGGTTAAAGAATTGCGCTCCTTTTTTGTGAGTACCACTATAATATGGAGTATAGTAGTGACACGTTAAAGTTAAAAAGTACAAATATGCTTGCTCATTCAGTGAGTTGAACGTGAATATCATTATCAGCCTTACCACCGCAGCGCAGTTGATAAAATATGTGCTTAGTACGTGCCACAATACAAAATGTGGCTCGTCCTTGTTCGAAACTCAAATTTGCATCTTTTGTACTTCTCCTCCTTCTGATCTCTATACCTAGTTACAACTCATAGCTATTACTTATAATATATGAGAAAGAGAGAGAGAGTACTTTTAATATGTGGAGTGAAACTAGGAGAAAAAAATCTTTCGAGGATTTTTTCTTCTTTCGCTTCGTTGTGTACGTTTTCTTTGCCATGTTGATGGTGGTGACTATCATGATCATGATAGCGAGCAGTAGTTGCACGTGATTGTACATTTTTAAATCTTGTTAACATGGAGTTGTCAGACAGACTTTCTTTCTTGCTTGCAAGGAAAAGTAGAGAAACACGTCAAAAATTTTTCTGATATAATTCATAACTGCGTGAAAGAGGGCGGAAAAGTCGGTGCTAACAAAGACGAACTCATCTCGATAAAGATTTCAATTTATGCATAATGTGCCTGTCCTTCCGCATTTTAACTATGCAGGTCTCAAGTATTTTTTAAAAAGAAAGAATATTTTCTCCAAGAAAAATGGTTGCAGCGGATATGTGTATAACGAAGGCTGAGATTTTTGTCGCTGACTTATTTGTGATAATGAATTCGTGCATATTTTTAAGGGTTAAATTAGCTGAACATTTTATTTTAAAAAGAAAGAATATTTTCTCCAAGAAAAATGGTTGCAGCGGATATGTGTATAACGAAGGCTGAGATTTTTGTCGCTGACTTATTTGTGATAATGAATTCGTGCATATTTTTTAAGGGTTAAATTAGCTGAACATTTTGTACATTGGGATAAGTTGAGACTTTGATTCTGAATTTATTCACAATTTTTAAAGCACTACGATAGCTAGTCACCTTCGAAATACCAAAGTCCCAAATTGTCCAGCACTCCTTTTTCATGTCGCCAAGCCCTTATCTTTCCACAAGAAAAATGTCCAAATAACAATAAAATTATTATGATTATTATAAATAATAATAATAAAATTATTATTTGTACATTTTTCTTTAATAATAATAATAAATAAGTAACATCCAGAAAAGACTTGTTATTAATGGTTGAAGGAGAAACTACTCTTACTGTCTGTTACGTGTACAACGACAAGTGATCGTCTGTCAGCATCCTCTTCGTCCCTGTTGCTAGTTGTTTGCTGGTCTGTAAACTACTTTGAACTTTGCTTAATGTTGCAAACAACTTTTATTTATTTGTTTTTACACAATATCCAACCTACTATTCAACGTTTATTGTTGATGCTGGGAATTTCTTCACCGTATCTGACTTTTTTCGCCTCTGTTGAGCACTCTTTCAAAAAGAAACTTATATTTTCTATGCGGATTTAACTGTATTTCGCTACACACATTTTTTATGCTTCCCTGCATTCCTTCCTCCGCAACTTTGCCGAGATGGTTTATTACTGTAAAAATAAGATAGATACTACACATAACTCATGTGTAGATGCATATATGCGGATTTAACTGTATTTCGCTACACACATTTTTTATGCTTCCCTGCATTCCTTCCTCCGCAACTTTGCCGAGATGGTTTATTGCTGTAAAAATAAGATAGGTACTACACATAACTCATGTGTAGATGCATACATGTTGCTACATATATAAATTCACGTATGTATTTGCGTACATGTTTCTCCTCAATCTACTTGTCATAGCAAAAGTTGCGCCTTCCATCTTTTCTTTCTTGTTGGCGTAAACAAATAGGGATGCAGTAATATTTTTCCATCTTCTTTGATGTTTACAAAAAGTTACAAGTTGAAACATTTCTCCAACAGGGACTACTACACCAATTGTTGTAGCAACAACACTTTCCTCCCTTCAACTCATTGACTTTTCCTAATTCCTTTTCTTACTCATCAACATTATCTTTTTCAGAACAACGAACAATACAAGGCTGTTGTGCACACAAAGTGCTTTCATCCACCAATGCTACTTTTCTAGGAATGATAGAAAAGATAAGGTTGAGGAAGAAATCGAGAGAAAAAAAGAAATCTCATTGTTACAATTCAGAGAAAAAAATATTTGTGGTACATAGTATGAAGTGTGTAGGTTTTTTACTGTTCACACCCTATGTATTGTTACTAAATATATGATTTTATCGTATAAAAAGTATAGGTACTAGTAAAAAAATTTGTATTATTTCCGCTGCCTGCTTTGGAAACTATATTTCAACAACCGAATACAACAATACACAGTCCTGCTGTGCTTTTTTGGAAAAGAATATGTAAAAAAAATTCTAAAGATTTTGGTTCTGTTGGCAGCCACAACGAGTCCACAATGATTTAGGTAAGTTTAATGGAAAGTTGGAGTTGAGCCTATTTTCACTTGTACTACTATTAGTATTACTACTACAACAACTAGTACTGCTCAATGTTTCTCTCCTTCCATGATGGTTCAAGCAAGATGATCCAGAAGTTGATGTTGTTGTAGTAGTGATGGTAGTAGTATGTAGAAGTAGAAAGTAGAAACACATCAGTTCAAGTAATGTGCATATTTGCCAGTTAGAACAAGAAGCCAAGCCGACTGGAGAGAAAAGCAAGAGAAGATGGAGGAGAGAGGGAGAAAAAAGAAGGCTAAAAGGGAGGAGGCATTTTTAGTTGGTAGCAATAATAGAATGGCGTAGAGTGTAGTAACAGTAGGAGAAGTACTATTTGTGCTACTATATACAGCCTGTTCTTTACTCCTCTATCTACTCGTGGTTATTGTGGTGGGGAGAACCAGTTATAACAATTTTCTCAGAATAAAAGACAGAGTTAGACAGGGAAAACTTGGTTTTTGTCTGACTTTGACTAGTGTGAGCTGCAGTTCATCTGTAAAACGCTCAAGAAACAGTCGCTCATTCTTCCATTCCTGGGAGAAAGACATGAGCAAACATTATAAAGTCCTTTGGCTAAAACAACCAAGCGAAACGACGAAATAGCAAAAATCCAAGTGCAGTACGTACACACAAGATTTTTTTTTTGTAATTTACATGAAATGGATGGATATACACATATGTATGGTATGTATATAAGGATTGCATTTAGATTTAAAATCGGGTTCTATCTGATGCATATAAAAAGCGAGGCTTTAGTAGTAGTTAGTAGGGAAGGACAGACTGCTACTATTTGAAAAGAAATTTGTAAAGGCTCTAGGTTTATTGCCTCTGTTTCGGCAGATGTATCAATGGGAAAGGGAAATGGAGGAGAGAAGAGAGGCCAAAATAGTTAACTCTTTACGAAACCTCTTGAATTCTCTCGTGTTAATCACTATCTCGCCAAATCTTTTTCCATGTTTCTCTTTCATTACTTTTTCTCTGCCCTTTTCTTTCCTTGTTGGGTGGTGGTATTAACACAATTTATTGAAATCCTACGCTTAGCTCCAAGTTAAACCTGAATGGAATAGTAGAGAAGACTCGTATTTATTTGCGTGGTCAGATAGCGGCGATAAAAATGAAGAGATGCTTGTACAAATATAGGTAGGTATACGAGTACTACAGAGACTTCCAAAAATAGATAAAAAAATAACAGCAATAAAATACAAAATTACTTGCCAACTGTGGGAAATCTGATTATTTATTTATTGTTGTTCTAGCAAGATGCTAACGAGCCCAACCATATAAATTTTTCTAATCATGATTGTTTGGTGGGGAAAAATAGAAACCCTTCCTTTTTAGCTTTTTATTTACTAAGCTGTGTCAATATATTTTTCAAATTTTCAAGAAAAATAATCAGAGTTTGAGCTTGAAAAACGTTTCAAGTTTGTTGACACACCAAAATCTGGACTCTTGGTTTTATTAATGTTTGAAAGATTCGGCTTGTAGTGAAAGACTAGCAAACTTGAGAAAAAAGTTGAATGTGTGAATAGCTTTTACAATGAATACGTTTTACTATGAAGTGGTTGTGCCATAATCATCATGTTTCAACTATTTTTCTACGTTTGGTAGGACGGAATGTTTGTTCATCAATCTAAAAGATAACGAAGACAAATCAGCCTAAATTCTATGCATGTGAAGATCTCATTTGTATTTTTGACACGAGCAGATAGTTCATTGTTTCGATGCCCACACTATTTGTTTATTTTGTTTTTCCAGTACATTTTACATTTAAATTCGTAGTAGGCATCTTTAAAATGGACTGAGAACTATGTGGGCCGACATTTGAGATGGATTACGTGCAAGCTTTACATTCATATATTTGCGGTGGTCACTTTGAATTCCATGTACGCAGTAGAGGAGAAGCGCCATCTAAATATTAAAGTTGTTTTTGCAACGTGCGTTTGTGGGTACACGATGCGACCTGCCTGATAAAATGAACGCACACAAATCTCTTTCATCTGTCTACTTGCTTGTTCAGAGTAATTTTGTTCAGCGGTGAAAACTCAAGCTAATTTTTGCGTGGATCGTACTTTGTCAGTTGTAAGGGATGTCATGGCCACTTTGTTTTTAATTGTTAATTTTACCATCAAGAAACAATTATCGTGCAACAGAATGTTTTCATATGGGGATTTTTGCAACCTTCAAAGTGATGCAGCCAAAGGTTTGAAATGATACCAGTGTATAAATACCAAATGGTTTATCTTACATGGTTCTTTTATTATTTTTCCCCTCTTTTTCTTCACTTTTCTCTCCTTCAACAAATTTTGCTTAATCTCTCCGCATGCCATTATTGTAATTTCTCAGCACAGCTCTTTAAAAACTTTTTCCTTCCCTTACGGACGGACGCACACACAGCTAGGCACTGAAATATGAGTGGCATTAGATGAAGAGATGTGAATGGTTTATAAAGCTAGATTTTGCTTGCAAGAAATACGCGTAAAAATGGTACTATCCTCATTTGAAAAGAGAATGTATTGCAGGTGTCTCTATAAATGAAGTATCCAGCAAGACCAGACACACAAAGAGAGAGAGAGACAAAGTTTCTTTTTGTGAAACCCATTTTAGTGTCTAAAATATAAATAGGTAGTTTAGTTTGTACATTATGTTCATAATTGGTATATAGTTGTGCTCGCAAATAAAGAACTAACCCAGGCGCAATGATCGATGCATTTTTTAACTTTTGATATGGATGCTTACAAGGACATTTTAAAATTTAAAGTATGGAAGCATACTTAAAGTAAACTAGGTATATAATAATATTTTCACACGGCTATCTTCATCGTAAAATTTCATCAGTAGTATAATAGATTGCAGCTAAAACACTATATGTTGAAGAAGACAGCATGCTTTCTATAAAACATGCGCTGAACTCACTTAATTTCAGAATGAAAAAATAACAGGTTTACAGACTTAAAATGGTCATGCGGATTACAGTTGCGGGTCTCAAATCAAGTTAAAGTCTTGTGTTCAATGGCAATTTTTTTAAATGATAAGGGATAAGGTTGTTATTAAAAAATTCTTCCCACATTGCATTGCAGGGCGGAAACGGAACATACATTTAATTTAAATTATTACCATTTTTTGTTCAATCCCTTGACACCGCTATACATTTTAGTTGTAAACGTAACACATGTGTTATCGATTAATATATGCAGAAGCTGATTTACATTACCTACCTGAACCTTATTTTTTGTCGAATTGACTTTATGAATTCCTAAACTTTGTAAACTTAAATCAAATCGGTTTAACTCAGAGTGTTTTTGATGATACCTTTCATGTCGATAAATAAAATATTTTTTTTATGAAAAACCTTTGAAATAAAGGCTAATAAGTAGTTGTAATTTTTGCAACAATTTGTAGGTAAAATCAGTATCGTTTTGGTAAATATGGAGTAGTAAATAACATGCCATGGCATTCCAAGTCAACCGACTACTTTTATACAATAAATATAAATTTATAATATAGCCACCGGCAAAGTAACATTAACAAATTGGAATTAGGTCAAAACATTTAAGNCCATGGCATTCCAAGTCAACCGACTACTTTTATACAATAAATATAAATTTATAATATAGCCACCGGCAAAGTAACATTAACAAATTGGAATTAGGTCAAAACATTTAAGGTACAATAAAACGTCTCCCACTACTACATATTATTATAATTAAAACGTTTCGTTCACGGAGAGAGTATATACTAATAGGTAGTTATTAAAACGAGTAAAAATTAAAAGGTGGTAAGAAATAAGAAAGAAAAATTGTATTTTTTTTTGAAATAGCAAAAGAGACAAAATGGTCACCTGGTAACGTTGAGGGCAGCATCTGGCAGGACAGCAAAGTTGCAATAGGGCGGTGCGACTTCCGATTGAAGCATGAGGAGAAGGAGGTGGAGATGGGCTACCCGGTCGCTTAGGTTGCCCATTATAAGGAACTTCCATCTCGACAAATTCACGATCCTACAAAAGGCATGTTTGTATACTTTCTTTTGTTTTTCCTCATTTTTGTCTACATTTTTACATGGCTCCATATTATGAATTTTTTATTTGAGACATGAATGCAAATACAGCTGGCTTGCTAAGAACAGTGAGCTTTACAGTGCATATAATATTCATTCATTAGAATTTTTAAATTTTGTATGCTTTGATGATTATACAATAATCATTATAATCGCACAACAATAGAAAATGCTCTTATAAAGAGTGCCCGAGTGCAAAATGCGTTTACGAATAAATAGAAAGGACAATACGACATATATTATATTAATAATAATAAATAGTCATAATGTGTAAACAACGTTGTAGGTAAAACTGTAAATAAATTGTGCTCACCGAAAAAATGCAGGGAAATAGAACAAAACAAACTATATGGTATCATATCAAGGCATTGGTTCATATGATGACAAAAAATGTGATGTGAAATATACAATGATTTAATTTCTTGTTTAAAAAGTTAACTTTTAATCGGCAGTTTTGTGGCGAAAACAACAAAACAAAATATTGCTAGAGACAAGTAATAACATAAATTCAGTGTTGACCTTAAATAACAAATCTTAGCAAATAAAAATTAATAATAGTAATTATAATAACAACATAATGATGATGACATAAATAAAAGTACATGTAGCATAAAATGTGAATAAATAAGAGTAAGGAAAGGTGCCGCGGTCATTGTCAACTCATTCGTGGAACCCATACATATGTACCCGAAATAAATGCTAAAAATACTTTTAAATAAACCGATCTGAATTGGTGTCAAAACATTATTTGCCCGCGTAACTGGAATCATAACTTGCTTTAAGTTGAAATAATAAGTAAAGGTCTAGTAAGTCGTACGCTACACAAATGAAAAAAACGTTTATCGCGAATAAAATGGGTACATATATTTACTACAAAACATCTACATTTATGTATTTGGATAAATCACATTGAGCACAGAGCGGTTAAAAAAGCTTGAAAGTTAAATAGTGAATAAGTTAAATAGTGACTTTACTGCTAATCAATAGTGCGTAGTGCGTATTATATAACCGGGTTGAAAATTTCAGCAGGTATTTTAAAAATCATTGAAACAAAAATTCGGGTGGTGATTTAAAAGAAGGAAAGTGATAGAAAAATATCTAAGGCGGGAAATGTTTCTACTAGATAGGAAACACGAATCGTCATTATGCTGTTGAAATGAAAAACGTGTAAAGCATAGCAAATATAATATCTTGATTGTATAGAATTCGTTTGAATAAATAGAATGATTGGATAGAAATGGAGAAGGGCGGAGTGACATATTCATTATAACTTTAGTAAATCAGTTTGTTTGTTCTCCACAGTCAATGCTCGGCATTGTATTTTTGTTTAGGTTAATTAGACCCATTTTCTCCATTATATCGATAAATGCGACAAAATGAAAGACAAGTAAAAATATAACAATGTTGCAAATAATATCGTGATTGATTGGCATTCTCTTGTGACTTTTTGTGGGAAAAAATATCATTGGTGTATTAACAGGAATAACGATAATAATAATTATAATGTTACTTAACATGTTACTTTTACTTGTGCAAAAAGCGTTACTTTAGTATAATTATGTTGTTACGATTGCCACCATGTATATACTATTACTATTGACAGAGTGTGGGCTCCTGAAATAAAAAATAAAATACTTGAAAATGAAAAGCCTTGAGGAAATGATAAAATAATAAAAATTACTGCGTTGATTGATTAATTGGTTGATTTTCGTCTTTTTGGTCCAGAAAAAAACTACAATATTTTTTAAAAGTCAAAACACTCTATAAAACTACATAATGAAATAGGTATTCTCCTTTCAGCAGTAATAATGGACCTTAAAAATATTCGATATTAAAATAAAAATGATAATAAATCATATTTTTAACGTAAATACAAATATAATGTCAGCCATGTATAATAATGAGCCTTGAAATAGTCTATCCATATCTGTCGTTGTGTATAGTTTTTTAAAGAAGATTATTGCAGGTAGCACAGTCATAAAAGTATATTATATACCTTGTATACCTACATATAGTTAAAGTTTATAAATGCATATATTCTTCATTCGTATCTGAAGCTTTATTTTATTACGAAACTCGATGCTATAATACCGAAAAAAGTGGTGTTCGTTTTAGTTGTTTTTTGTTTAAAATTAGGTACTAAATAACATTGTCGCCATTTTTGCGTTTTAGCATCAACCAAATGTTGTAACTTAAGGATTTATAACTAATTTATAAAGTAACAAGAGTAATAACAGTAATTAATTTAAGAAATGAAATAAATACAGAATTTCGAACAAAAATCAAACAATGTAAACACACATTTGAAATGATAACAATAATGATAGAGATAACCATAAATAATAAATAGGCAAGTAAAATACAGATAAGATAGAGAATGCTGTGAATTTGGAAGACTACCCTTTTTGGTACTCAGTAGCGACCCACCGTCTGTGTCTTTATTATTTTTTATCAGAGACAAGAAGTCAGACAGTAGGTACTGGAGACGTAGTGCTGCTAGCAGTTGTGGTAGTGGTCGTAGCGGTAACGGGAGCACTAGCGCTGGTCGCTACCGATGACGTGTTTATCTTCATGCCCTGTATTTATTATCACAAATCCTATAGTTTTCTTTCATATGGTTAACAAATTTTCACAGTTTATACTTCAAATGGAGTAAAAGTGACAAACAATTACTAGAGGTATTCATTGCCACACAAGGGGAAAAGAGACAAAAAATGTCATACAAAATGGCACACATTAAAATCTCACCACCAAATGACAATGTTCCGTTTTAGTGTGCTTATTTAGAATAAAAAGTTCAAATATTTTCAAAAATAATGAAACTTTAAGTTTTTCAAGTGTACAGTATTTTCTTATCCTTTCCACCATTCATTCCTCCCCAAAAAACTAACAAGCTCTTTCCCTGAATTTCTAACCTTTCAACTAAAATCAAAACATAAAAAAACCTAATTACACTGCGACAAAAGTAGGAGTTATACAGAAATGGAATCTTCAAAAAGCTACACTATCACAAAGTGAGCTACGAAACATTTTTAGTATATAAAAGTTCTTTTTTTAATCACTTCAGGATTGTGTTGGAATGACGTCATAGAAAAATTCTAAAGAAATTCGTCATCAGAATATTCTGCTGACATTGGTAAATACACATAATAAATAACAAAAAATAAGAGCAGAAAACAGACGAGAGCTAAAATATTTCATGATTAAACAAACACCTCGGAAAATAAATATAAACGTCTGTAAACAGTTGTTTGACGCACGTAACCCACTTGATTCTAGAGAGTTTTTGCTGAGAAATAATAAAAAGGGTTTTGGTTTTCAAAAAATTGTGTAAAGTACCGATTTCAAAAAAGGTTTGTAAATAATTCCGAAGACTACTACTCTTAACAGGAAAGAATAAGAGAAAAAAACGGAATAAAAAACATCATGTTACGAATATTGTAATAATTGTATTATGTCCTGAAACAAAAAGTTTTGAACAAACCACCAAACGGGATTATAGCATCTGAAGGATAGGGAATAAGTAAGCAAACACGGCAAATGATGAAGGGGTGAAATATTACATCAATAAATAAAAAAGCAACCGACAGACATCAATAATTCCGTGTACTACAACATTAATAACGTTAAATAAGGCTTTTAGTGATAATAATACTAACAATTTACGAAGGCCACAACAAAAGTGATCGTGCAGCAGTTAATATATTTATATTGACAGCTTGAGCAAAAGAAAGCATGGAGAAAAAGTTTTATTTTTTATCATGTCATCAGCACTTACGGTTGTTTTCTCGAGACATCTAAGTAAATGATGATGTTGTAACTCAAATATATCTTCATCGCGTCCATCATCAATATCAAGTCCAGACTCCTGTGCAGCTAGTCGCGCCTCTACTGCCTTCTTTTTGCTCACAAAAGCCGCACCTGATGATGCCTTGGCGATTCTTATTCTCGCCAGTCGTGCTTTCTGTAATTGCGATCAAAGTTTATCATCATCAGCATCATAATGTGAGTAATTTCTCTTTACGTGAACGTCTAACCATATAAAAAGGGCAATCATCATTACTCTGTCACTCTTGTTTTCAACAAGTACTATAAAACAAAGAGCATGAAGGAATGCATGTAGTAGCATTTTGCAAGTAGTCCATCATTTGAACTTACTTTCAGAAAACCATATTGTCTAAAGTATTTGCAACGAAATAATGGGCACAATATCTAATAGATAAGGAAGAGAAATAAGTGGTTAATACGTGAAATAACAACGTGTAAAGTATTCCTTGGGGAAAAAGTTGTTTTTTTTGTCAGGGACAAATGTCCTTGGGAAAGTAGCTGTGTCTATTTATATAGTTGGTTGATGAAAATGGGATATAGTATAGTAGTAGCAGTGATACAGGGATATGAAGTAAAAGAGTTACCTAAAATAAATTCTAATTTCATGAGAAATGATTAGGTAGAAATGGTGTCGCTCAGCAAAGACCATTCATCATGATTGCTCTTTGTTCCCTAGTAAAAGTAAACAGATAGAAGTAGCTCAAGAATTTTTTATTCTTACCTTTTGTGCTTTCCTCTTGTCAGCACGTTGATTTTGATGATATATTCGACTGAAATTGGAGACTATGACGGGGACTGGAAGAGCGATGACAAGCACACCACTCAGGGAGCATACACCTCCAACTACTTTGCCCGCTATAGTTTTTGGAACCATGTCACCGTACCTGTTGCAGCACAAAGGAGAAAAACAAAATGAAAATTAATAAACACCCATTAATCAGGCTCTCTTGTAAACGTCACGCCACGCAGGCAGGATTACGTTTCAGCCACACGCTTTTTGCCGTAACCTTTGACATTTGCCCATGATCATAAAATCATTATAAAATGAATAGAACCATATGAAATTCCTATAACAAGTACATGTATACATCGTAGAGTGCACAATATTCATCTTCAAAATATTGCTCATCATCATCCTCCATAATGCGATAATTTTATCGCTGCTCCTTCATGAATAAAATTTGTACAATAGCCATCTATTCTCGCTCAGGTTCAACGCTAATAATAGTAAAAAGTCAAATATATAATAATAGTACATAATATCCTGAATACCGCACGTCACGAGTGTTTTTTCTGCCAGATCAATTCCTGCTGCTACATTCACTCCTATTATCTGTTTTGGATAACATTACGTACCTATTCCACAAACTAATTTATAAGATTTAAAGAATATATACAAGTCAAAAGCAAGACTTGACTGCATCTTTGAGGGGGAGGTTGAGGATATAGTAGTAGGCACGATAAGCTATAAATACCAACATATAAAACGACATGGGTATTATATGCTTCCTATCGTTCTTTTTTCCCTGTGCTGAGATAGATGTATGCTTGTAGATATATCTATTATTATTACTATTATTTCCATTACAACTACTCTGAACATTTATCCAGTGATGGCCAAAATACAAGGCAGACTCATTATTGTAAAAGAGCCCCTGATATTCCATTCTCCGCTTCCTCACATCTCCTCATTCAACTGAAGCATTAAGTATTCCAAAAAAGCCAGTTATTATGAGCACACACATCACTATCACATATCCGTGCTTGAAAACAAAGCTGAATTCTACATTTCACCACTTGTTTTATGCTTTTTTGTATTTTCAAAAAAGGAAAGTGAAAAGGGATTAAGTTGCCAGAAAACGTTTGTGTGTGGTGGTACTCGTACTACTTTGTAAGTGCTGCTAGTGCCACCACCACTGGACGTGTAGAAGTTGTAGTAGCAGCAGTTATTTGTGGATTTCCTATCAGGATTAATTTGTTAAAGGACGTTGAAAAGTAGACACGCACAAGTCCATAAGCCAGCAAGCCTATTGGAGAGCACATTAAGCAAGGTAATTCATTAACCTCAATGTTGCTGTTAGTGAAAGTTGTTTGGTCGAGGCTGACTGTTTGGTTGGATAGTTACGTGTGTTATTTGTACAAGGTTTACCCTGTTTATTATGCTCGTTTATTTTGGCTACATTCGCATATATCCCTGGCGCAATACTCACAACAGGATAGTAGTATCAAAAAAGAGGATGATGATGATTATCATCACCGTTGTCGTCGTTGTAGTCATCATGATCATTCATGGCTCTTTACTGACTAAATCTCCTCCACGAAATGTATAGTAATAATAATAATATGTACGTTGTCGTATCTACTTACTTATACGTACTTATTGCAGCAAATGTCCTTAAAATGCTCAAATCATGTGCATAAATACAGATTATAATCATAAACTTAACCAACTATAGCATATAAGCAAGTGCACTCACACACTCCTTGATCCGTTTCTCGCATTGAATGGGAAAATGACCATATTATTTACATTGGTATGTGCCCCCTCAGAAAATTATTGTACTTACAAGAACATTGGTCTCTGGAATGCACACAATAACATTGTGCCATTTCAGTTTTCTCCTTGGACATTTCAGTCGTCCGTGCGTGTTGCTCAATACACTTTTTTGCTTTCTTCATATTCATATAGTATTGAGTATAAATACCACCAGTACTATTTTTTATTCATCACTCTCCTTCTTCCTTTTTCTCTTTTACTTTCTCCACACAGAACCAGTGATTACAAGACTTGTAGTAGTAGTAGTTGTAGTAGTAGTTGTACTGGCACTATAATACAGGGACGTGCACGTATCACTACAATATTCACCACTAAATAAATGTACGTAAATAAAAGAGGAAAATGTGGGGAGGGAGGGAGAGAGAAAAGAAAAAATACTTCTATACATGGGAAGATGCCAAAGCAAGCGATGATGAGGCAGAAAGTTGGCTCAAATCCACGCACTCACACAAACGACAACCGACCAACCTACTCTTTCTTGCCTGTTTACATGCTGCTGCTGCTTCTTCTTCTTTTGCTGCTTTCACTAGAGAGACAGACTATCCCAGTGTTTATAGTGGGGAAAAATATATACATGTATAAAAAGTTGTACTAGTATGTACTGTTGGGGAAAGTGTATAAAAATAATAATAATAATAGTAACTAGAAAACTGGCTTTTAGGAGCTGTTCTCTTCTTTCTACATTTCACTATCTACATGACATTACTCCATCTAAATGCAAGTTGTACCACGTAGTCACGGCCGTTTACCCTTCCTTTTGTGCACCATAAAGTATGACAATATTATCAGAAAGCAATGGATTGTGCCAGCTTTCTCCCTCACTCACTTTCTCCCTCTCTCTCTCTCTATGTCTCCCTGGTCGGAAAGAAGGTCTCCGATAAAAAGTACCACCATTGTAATACAAGTAGTTTTTTCGCATATAGGAAAAGCAAAAGTACAACAACACAACTATTAGGTACAAAAAATTATAACTATAAATGAAATAAGAATTTGTGGAGGAAAACTGAGCGGAGAAAATACAACATGTACATTCAAATGTTATGCCAGCTTAGGGATGCTAGTTACTTATTTATTTTTTAAAAAAAGTACTGCGAAAATCTGTAGAAAAGTTATTATTACGATCCTTTTGGGACACAAAAAGTAACAAACTAGTATGCATGGCAGCTGTAGGAGTACAGCAAGTGAGAGGACGCTGAATGCATTTTTTAATATTATCGCTTTCATTTTCCGTTTCCAGGCCATAACGATTCTATTAAGCTGATCACATAGCACCCTCACACGCACAATACTCTTTTTTAAAGTGTATTAAATGTTGTTGATGTTTTTTTGCATTCGCAATGTTTTTAAAACCTAATAATATTATTGTGCTTATCACAGCAAAATAACGTTTGCATATTATGCATAAACATGCGACATGCCAAATATGTGCAGTGCATGATTCTGAAAATAGATGCCCCAATCTGATGAAAGTAAAAGCGTGTTGGCTAAGTCATTGAAAAGTATACATGTAGAGAGATTCTATACGAAAACCGTTTTTTGTTGAAAAAAAGAAGAAAATGCGTTCAAAAATAACTTGCCGTATTTATTTTTACCCTCCTTTTGGCAGAGAATTCAATTGTGAGGTAGAAGATAACAGTTGAGAGAGGAGAAAGCTTTCGTTTTTATAGTCATCACGAGTAAAATAAACAACAACAATAATTAAAGCCAAAACTGAAAGCCGGGTTCTGACCTCTGTTTTTATGGCAAGTGGAGTAAATTGATATTTTTAGTAATCATAATAATTACTATTACACAATTAATAAAAAATGAATAAAATTATGGAAGAGATTTTTTTAGAAAAAATTTACACATTGTTTGTAAAAGTTCAGGTAACTTTAAACTCTAGAAAAAAAGAGTTTTTACAAAGTTCATCTACAACAATTCGCGTTTTGGCAACTTTCCTAAAATGAACCTTCAAACTCAGGCTTTTGAAATGGCATGAAAAGTAAAAGTGTCATTACTGAAAATATTCGCTTCAAGAGGATCAATTGAGTATTGCACAACTTTTCTAGAAAAGACAGTATTACCAAACATTTTAATTATGAAATTTGGAGCTAGGAAATAA
>JAANSP010000210.1:0-26121 GCA_036850745.1 Homidia socia
ACTCAAAAAACCACGTTCAAAACTTGCTATACTAGAAGGATCGTAACACCCCTAATCCCACAAGTCTGACAGAAGGATATGCCATTCTGTTGAAACTGTTGACTTTTGATATGATCCCTTCCCTTTCACAGTAAAACCGATACATCAAAAACTTTCCCAGGCGCCCACATCATCACAGAAGTGAATGAAGTGAATGAATTTTAGATTCATTTTTATGATGATGAAGGCCATACATAAAAGGCTCATGTGATATATTGATAATAAAACTCTGATATGTATGAACACTTTTGGTCACTGAACGGACGTTTGTGTGTAATTTTGTTCAAGTTGTGTTCAAGAGTTTGTCTGTTTCTAGCTTGTCCAAAAAATGTGACCTGTGTGAACTAAACACATGACTAGTTTGGCAGAGTCGGGAGTTGCGGCTGCATGATGAATATAGAGTGTCGATCCACAAAGCCAAATTTATGACAGATGAAAATGATTTTACTTTCGCTCTTTTGTCTGCCTGTCAGTGAACAAACAGCCTATCTATCTGGATCACAAAAGAAAAGTAGGTAGTTCAGAGTTCATATATCTTTAGCATTTTTACAAGTCAACAGCCCCTTTTATTTGGCCAGGCAGGACAGTGCAGTGAGCTACATATTTTTATATTAGTTTCTATTGTATAAAGCTAGTAATATGGTTCGTAAATATTATATATATAAATAGTAACGTATATAATCTTCACGATTCCTGGACTAAATTTTATTGCTCTTGTTATGGTGTTCTAGAGTGTCGATCCACAAAGCCAAATTTATGACAGATGAAAATGATTTTACTTTCGCTCTTTTGTCTGCCTGTCAGTGAACAAACAGCCTATCTATCTGGATCACAAAAGAAAAGTAGGCAGTTCAGAGTTCATATATCTTTAGCATTTTTACAAGTCAACAGCCCCTTTTATTTGGCCAGGCAGGGCAGTGCAGTGAGCTACATATTTTATATTAGTTTCTATTGTATAAAGCTAGTCATATGGTTCGTAAATATTGTATATATAAATAGTAACGTATATAATCTTCACGAAATTTTATTGCTCTTGTTATGGTGTTCTCGTCAATTCACGATTACTCCCCGGCATAAAAGGTGAAACCTTATGGAGTAAAACCACGGAAAGTGGAGTAGTAAACAAAAGAGAATCAATTTACTAGCCATGTACGTTGAGCACTGCTTTATTGCATACTTCACTGTATTAGGGTGCACTGAAAAAATGTGCAATTTCACATCTTATGCACAATGTAGCATGCATGGTCTGCCTGTTTCAGTTAAACATTATATGATATATGTACGTGTATTACTTAACTTATCTAGTTGGGATTATCTAACAAAAAGTAAATCTACTGATACCAGCAGTAAAGAGCATTCTCTCTCCATGCAATCTTCTGTAATGCGATTAAGTCAGATGTAGTTCCGAACAAAAAAATGTTAACTGATACTGACAAAAAAATATGCAATTTGGAAAAGTTACAGAGAATAGAATTGGCGCAGGTCATTTTGCAAATAAAAGTTTTCTAACAAACCAATTTGTATTTTTACTGTATGTAAAGTAGTATAATATGCATCATGCGAAAAAGAAACTGTAAGTTACTGCGTTATTTTTGCATCACTTTTATGGCGGCTTTGCAGTAGTTGCTCCAAGACTCACATTAAACGTAACAAAGAGGCAATTCTAACCAATTTACTACTCACGTACGTCCCTTTTTTTATTCTTTCCAGCCAACCAACTTACATTCGTACAGTTATTTCCTCAGCACTGCACCACCATACGCTGCTGTGTCTATTTTGTGCGAGAAAGTTAAGCTCTTATACTAAATTGAGCTTTGTCTGTGAAGAAAAGGAGACAGCAGATAAGATGAAATCAAGCATGTTTTCATGTGTTCTACAGCACGTCTCGGTAGTAAAAGTAAAGGACAAAAATTAAGGCACATTCTTAAATCTATTTTTGATAATAAAAGTGAGATATTCCGCAGTCCGCGTCCGTATACTTTACTGTTATTTTCTCATTTCCTAATGATGATTTTGTCGCAAGCTGTCATTCCCGCCATTCGCAACTTTCATTGTTTTTTTTATTTGCCAGAAGCAGAGAGAGAGCGATTGAGTAGGGAGGAAGTAGGCGTGCCAAAAATTGTCAAATGTTTTCAGAACGATAAAAGCTCTCATTTTCAGATGCGAGCAGAGGTCATTTCACTGAAAATAATTACTTTGGGAGAGAAATTCACACACTCTTTTGGAATTGGAGAACTTGTCGATTCCATTCATACACACATCAACTTCTATTGCCTCATATGTTTTTTACAGTTCCCGGGTGAGGTAGATAGTATTTCTAAAAATCTTTAGTTTTTTAACATATTGGAATAAAAATGTTGCTTTGTAAAAATAGAGGTTCATTTTTGTGGATAAATATAGTGCAGAGCGTCGTATAGCTTAATTTTTTTTACTTTTTTTTGCTTCCATCAATAAAAACTGAAAATAATTACTTTGGGAGAGAAATTCACACACTCTTTTGGAATTGGAGAACTTGTCGATTCCATTCATACACACAACATCAACTTCTATTGCCTCATATGCTTTTTTACAGTTCCCAGGTGAGGTAGATAGTATTTCTAAAAATATTTAGTTTTTGCACATATTGAAATAAAAATGTTGCTTTGTAAAAATAGAGGTTTATTTTTGTGGATAAATGTAGTGCAGTGCGTCGTATGGCTTAATTTTTTTTTTACTTTTTTGCTTCCATCAATAAAACGAGTACCAAAAAATTATTAACAGACAAACTTCCAAAAGTTAGCTACATAAATACAAAACATCGTTCAAAACTTTGAGGAAATGCTGGCATTATGTGAGCTAATAATTTTAATGAGTATTTTGGTGAGCCGAGCATACCATCCTCCTTGCAATCTACTACTAATAAATATCTTAAAACAAATTTTGTTAGTCGCAAAAAATGCCTTTGAGCTTTGATAAGATGAAATTATTAAATGGATCTAAAGCGCTTGTAAGTGCTTTCCCATTTGGTAAACCTTTGCAGATCCAACGAGAGATATGAGAAAGAAAGAGTAGGAAGGAGGAAGGTTCTAAGCGGAGGATCTTAAAGATTTAGATTATGGAAACGAAAAAGTAAATTTATAAAAGAAGCAAATTGCTATCATATCCAAATTAAATGAATCTAAAGCGCTTGTAAGTGCTTTCTCATTTGGTAAACCTTTGTAGATCCAACGAGAGATATGAGAAAGAAAGAGCAGGAAGGATGAAGGTTCTAAGCGGAGGATCTTAAAGATTTAGATTATGGAAACGAAAAAGTAAATTTATAAAAGAAGCGAATTGCTATCATATACAATATATATATATATTTCCACGTATCCAAAAGGAGAAAGCAACTAAGCAAAGGAATAAGAAATGAAAATACAATCTTTACTGCTATTAAACTGTATTCCAAAAAATACATTACGCGCACACATTGTTGCAAAGTTTTGAGTGCATAATCAAAATCATTTTTATCATTCTATGGATTTAGGCATTTTTCCTCTTTTGAATGTTTATCGTATCGTAGATTATTTTTAACAGTGGAAAACAAAAGAATTGCAAAATGCTCTAATATAATCTTGATATTCTGACGTTATTAAATTCTCGAAATGCTCAACTTGTCCCTGGAATGTTATAATGATAAAATGGGAACAGCAGGTACGTTGCAGTTTTTTGGAAATTGATCTTGGCTTTAAAAGGAGAAACTGAAGTTAAAAGATTCTTTCTTAAAGTAGATAATTAGGTAACTATACCATGTCATTTTCCAAATGAATCTGCAAGCTGGAACCGGTACTGTTTCCAAAATTTAATAGCCAATTTAGCGTAATGTTGCAGTGGCTGACGTGATATGAAAACTGACTTAACTTTGGGGGATTTTGCGAAACGGTATTTGGAGAGTCGGAGATGCTATCTAAATAGTATCTATTCGTTTTCCAGGCAGTTTGGATCGCATAAACTTAATATCCGATGATATTTAAACTGTTTGCCATTGCTTTATGTGACTGTGTGAAACCACATACTCAAACCGAGTTCATTCTTCACTACTGCTGAAATGGGGAACGCTTAATGCAAAGTGACATGAATATCGTTTAGCTTTTATGCGATCATCGACCGATAACAAAAATTGCCTTTCAGTAGCACGTTTCCGACCTTCAGGTAGCGATTATTTATTGCTTCTATAACTTTTTTCAAATGGATAACTTGGCATAAATTTTGAAGGTGAGAGTATAATGTATGAGGCGACATTCGTCTAATGTAAAAAAAATATGAGTTGCAAGCATATATTTTCCTCATTCTTATTACATTGCATGTTACTGTCTGAGCCCTACTTGCGTTTACAAGTTCATGGAAATACGTCACCAAAAAAGAACATGAAAAATCCACCCATTATTAATGATAATAAATTAAAAGAAAAAGTGGCATGGCACAGAGGAAAGGAAAAGTTAGGTGTGTACCACAATTCTATAAAAGTTTACTTTGCGTGTTGTACTATCCTGACTGAGTAATCAACGCGCATGAGACACTCCCGTGAAAACAAACAATACGTGAGAGTATGACAGAAAGAAAGTATCCAGTTTAGGATTCTCAAAGCTGTACACTGTAATGAGCACATGTACAAAGAATTCTTTTCTTGAGTATTTAAGTGAACAAGTGTAATACACTCTTGGTTGAGCACGCAAAACCAGTAGGAAGGGAAAGAAACCTTTCTATTTATTTTTATTGATATTTTATTGGCAGAAAGTAATCTAAAAAAGGAAAGCAGAAACTAGTAGAGCTTACTAGACATCAGAATGCAAAGTAAAGTTTCAACTGAATCTCATGTACAAAAGGTGAAACCCATATTAACATGGGCATAAAACAATGCATATTTCAAAGCAAGTAAGCTAAGAATTTCATAAATCTTCTGCATTTATTTATCAGTAATATACTACGAACATGAAAAGGGTGCACATATACGTCATCTAATTATTAGTGAAATAAGACAACTTCAGATAAAACCGTAACATGTGTCCCCCATTCCTGAAATGGACAATGTACAAACCAATACATTCATGGAGAGATTTTGAGCTTCTCTCTTTTAAATTGTTAATGATTGATCGTTCTAACCGGGCATCATTAATGTTTCAATCGAAAACATTTGCAGAAAAACATGCTGTGACAGTTACACGGAAAGTCAACATCTGAGAAATTATTTTTGCTGATAATGTAATTTCAGTGAAAGTAAATTGTGATTAATTGGTTAATTCATCATTCCATTATTATGACGCATGAAATTTTTTATATTTATGCGATTAAACATTTATAAACATGATGGCAGGATATGTAAACATCAAGCATAACGGTTTATGTACGACACACGTTTTTGAATTTGAGCATCATTTCGATATTCCATGTTTCGTAAACACATTAAAACGTTTCCTCTCAAGTATAATGATTCCATAATGGATGACAGCATAAATAAGGCCTTATGTTATAGTAATTTGCAACGGTCAACTAATGACCGTTATATTCCATATTAATATGCATATTATGTGCTTATGAGCACGATTAAAGAAAAGTTAATGTGTATAAACGTACCTCTGTCGCGATAATGTTCACCAGCACCATTATTGTAATTGAACAAAGACGTTTTCGCTTCTGTATTTTTTTAAAACTCAACTCATCAGTGAAAAAACTGAGGACTGTGATGGCTATGAATCCACTGTCTGAAAACACAATACTTTTACCTTTTGTGTACCTTTTCAAATACACACATCCAATTTCTTAGAATTACTTGATTCCTGAACATAGGAGGACGATGAAATGTATTTGAATAGCTTTTACAATACAAATACATTACATTTACAGAAATAACTTTTCCAGCAACTGTCTACACGAGGTCATTCAAGCAATTAATTCCATACATGAAAACTCCTTTAATGGGGTAAGGTCGTCGTAGCTGTCTTCTTATCATATTATGCCATACTCAGTTCAACACTGTGTCCTACCCGATATATTCCTAAAAAATAAGAATTACGTTCCATGGAACCAAGCAAGAAAAGGAAAAAGAGGGAGAGAGACGACAGATTTAATTTTAGAATTTCACTTCAGAACATTTACAGAAATAACTTTTCCAGCAACTGTCTACACGAGGTCATTCAAGCAATTAATTCCATACATGAAAACTCCTTTTATGGGGTAAGGTCGTAGCTGTCTTCTTATCATATTATGCCATACTCAGTTCAACACTGTGTCCTACCCGATATATTCCTAAAAATAAGAACTACGTTCCATGGAACCAAGCAAAAAGAGGGAGAGAGACGACAGATTTAATTTTAAAATTTCACTTCAGCGAATGCTTAATAGAGAGAGAAAGTTGTGTATTGCGAGCGACGGAATGAGTGCAAGTCTACTGCCTGCTAGATGGATCGCAACTTGCCCCAAAAACGCCATCTTCATCTTATTACTTCCATACCACTGCCGCATCAGATTGAAACAGTAAAAAATCCTTTTAGCTGCTTTTCATTTGTGATGCAATGCAGTGTGCCACCATGCAAGTGTTTTCTTCATTTCATTTCACAGATATCATTTATACTTTTGCACGGACTGAACTAAATATTTTGTGCCCCGTGTGAGCAAAAGAGCATAATATAATATGGGTATGGTATATATGGGCCGATTGATTTAGCATAATATTATGAGGCATGTGTCATGAACACATAACTAACTCAGAATTCTGAATTTGAAAAAGAAATATTTTTGTCTCTAAAGAGAAAACGACCAATGTTCCTATATTTGATATTTGCATTCAAATGTACGAATTAGTTTACATTTCCTCACGAAATATTTTTCAGCGCACGTACGGGAGGTACAGAAAGTCGAAATTCCATAATATAGCATACTCACTTGGTTTCTTTTGAACCGCCTGGTTATGAAACCCAGTACCCAGTACATCACGTATAGATCAAAAATACTATTTGTACCAACTGAAAAGATGAAAAAGGGACATTCAAATATTTTTCGGAGCGAAACTACGTGGTTGATTTACTTTTCACGAAAATTCCTACATGAAAATGGATGTTTTGGTGGTAGTAGAGTACGCTCATAATTATACAGGTTAAAAATAGCATATTATTCGATCTTTTACTGCAAAAAAAGTTAAAGATTCTACTTTCTACTTGAATGATTTAAAATTGTCAGACAAGTTCTCAAATTTTCTGGATTTTTTAAGAAATTTATTGGATCTACTTAAAGTGAACTGAATTATTTATTGATTTAAAATGAATCTTATTTAACAATGGGAAATCAAAAAACTTACAAAAAAAAACATCAACCAGCTATATTTACACAACTTGATACCAACACCAACACTAATCATACCAGCTAGACTGCGATGGTAAATTTGACGATGATTTAATTTGGTGTCAAGTTGTTTCTAAAATTATTAAGATATCGAATCATGCCTCTTTACCCATTTGATGTATTTTATGTTTTGTCGCTGCTGCGATAAGTAAAGTTTTGCAATATACGTATGTATATTTCAAGTAGTTTTATGAAACAGGACAGAAGATGTATGCATGTACTTAATTTAAGTGACGCCATCAATAAAACAAATCTACACCTATTTACTTAGCGCACAAAGAGGCTTACTATACGCTCTATGTGATACTCTTTATATTAGAAATATTCCGATCCATATGCAACTTTTTTCATTTTTTCACACTATAGGTTACGTTTTAGCATAAAATCATCAATCATTTGTACAAGTTTCAAACAACACTTGTACTTACTCAACAACAACAAAACATTATGTAAGTATTTCTTGAAAATGATTCCGTTAAAACCGGAAATAATGGCAAATAGATGGAAAGTATACTCCGTAGTTGCAACATACAGATACATCATCACTTCACCAATAAACATGTATCAAAATACCTATGTATATTTCAGTTCATGTTTACTTTTTCAGTTATATCAAACACGAAAAGTATCTGGTATCAAACTTTTGCTCAATATATTACACCATCAACACCCAAATTTGTAACAAGAATTAATAATAAATACGGGATAGATAAAATTCTGGTGCCTGTGCTTGTCAGCATACTGTCTCCGCTGAATTTTCTTCAAAGAATCTCCTTCTCAACAGTGTATAAAATATTGTAAGGAAACGAATATAATTTGCGATGATGCTGCTGCCACATTTTTTAAAAGCGAATTAAAGTTCGGTTTTTACAAACTAAACTCGAAAAAAATTGATTATTTTACAGCATTTGCTTAAATGGATGAATTCAGTGTGTACTTAGTAGCGATATTTTTATAGCAAGCTGTTTCCAAAAAGTGTAAGTAGCAGTAGCGGTTCCTATGGCTTAACGTTTCAATAATATACGTAGGTTAATTTTATTTTTCGAATGTGTGAATTAGGCAGGCAGGCATGAGTTACATTTCATCATAATAAGAAGTCCATTTATATTATGAGCTGAGGGGTTGTGAAAATCAACGTGAAAATAATTTAACGATACGTTTAAGCGATACATTTAAATTTGAACAATGGCAGACGCGGGGGCTCCCCCGGAAACCAAGTCAAAAAAGGGGCTCGATAAAAAAAAGCAAAGATGTCCCTGCTGATGGTGGGCATACGTTATTTTGCAGCATTTTATCATAATTATACTACAACTGATGCATCTTACAATTATAGTAAACTTTTGGTGATGATAATGCGTTGTAAATACATGTTAACAACAAGATGAAAATTAAATACGAATTCAATGTTTTCAACAAACTAAACAGGTTCCGGTACCAATGCAATGCCAAGGAAGGGTTCCACGAAAAAGAGCGAAAAATCTGATGAGCTTATCAAGAAAGAGGGAAAGGCAGAACCTCTTCCAGGAGATTTGGCCGGAACTCTACAGAGTTTGTTTACTCAGACTGAGCAAGCAGAAGCACCTGCACTGAAGCCTCTTCGTCGTCCAAAGGTGTTAAAATTATAAATATCAAACTATCAGGTACATTTGAAATGGTATAGTCCTTCTAAATGCTGAATTTGCTAATTTTCACAGCTCATTCATGAGAACTCCTTTCGTTTATGGCCATACAATCCGTTTAACAATGACAAGGTACAGATGGTGGTACAAATAACACTGGAGGAGATGCTAGCGAAAGTAAAGTACAAAGCTGACACCTCAAACGATCTGGCAATGAAAGTTGCAGAGAAAGTTCGTGCTCGAGTTTTAAGCTTCAGATTTGATCGGTAAGCTTTTCGAATTATAGTAGTCTAGTCACACCTGCAACTCTTGTTTTTAGTCTGCATTGAATTTAATTAAAACTGTAGATGTAAAATCATTGTGCTTGTCCACGTGGGACCGTTGTATCGACAAGGAATTCACATTGGAATGAAGTGTTTATGGGATCCACTTCGGGATTCCTATGTAGCTCACACGTACAAAAATACGTACATTTATTGTAACTGCTGCGTATACGGGATTTATTTTGAATGAAACAGCTTTGGAAGAAGTTAAAGTTAAAATACCATTTCAATCCACCACCATGCGCCACTTAACGGAGACTGTCACGTGTGTCATATTTTGCAATTATCAGTTTTGAAGAGTTGTAAAAAGAAACACTAACCTTGCTATAGTTGAATAATAATTATTAAAGAATAATATCGTTTATATGCCCAAACCAAATTAATTTTGAGAATAAAAACGCAAGTGAAACTAATGAATGCAGTAAATGTATATGTATACAGAACAAAATTTACTGTTTTTGTAACGTGAGCTGTATGTTAATACTAAAATTAATTTAAGACAGAATCATATTTCCATTAAAAATTTGCACATACTGACAAGATGCCCATTTAAAAAATCCATCATTGTATACTAGGTATTGAGTATAGACATTTTTGAAGCATTTTACAGACTCTGTAGCTGAACTGATTGACTTTTTCAGCCAAAAGTAAATATTAATAAGCAACGTTTTATATACCTATTACCAATGTGTGAAAATATCTGATGATGGAATAGTACTGTTTTTCACTGCAAGTAGTTGACGGTGTGGTAATGACTTTGCATAAAAATGACCGTAAAACCTGCTACCTTACTATATGAATATGAATACTGTAAGTTCACGAAAGAATTTGTTAACCCATATTAATTAAGAGCTTGAACTTACAAGAGATGAAAATAGCTTACCGGTTGTTACTGAAATTATTTTTTATGTAAATTAGATATGATGAAAGCAAAATAAAACGGTATATCGAGGTGAGTTGATGACATGACTCCACTTCAAGGTTAATATTTTCACTATAATAAGTCTTAAATGCTTACAAGTAAAAACTTTTGATTTAAACTGGTAAATTATAAACCAGGAATTAGCGAGGAAAATGAAATTCAACAAAATCTTTTGGAATTTAATAAAAAAAAGGAAAATGAATTTGGCGATTATATATGAACATGATCAGTTTAATCAGAGCAAACAGTTATTCGCTGGGAGGAACCTTTACAAATCACTGGTTACTCGTTTACTTCGTTAACCTTGTCCAAATAAAAAATAAATAGCTATCACTGTACTGATATTATATATCCAATTCTATAGATTCTAATATTATTTTAAGAGATAAGTGGCTGTAATGGATTAATGGTGTAGTGTTGAACAAAACCTGAAATAATAGCACTTTTGGGCCCACACAAAATTGTAGCTGAGCAAAACTTTAAATGAGTTTTTGGATGTATGATGATTGAAAGTAAAAAAGTAGCAAAAGAAAATTATTTGGAAGCATCTATTTCCATAAACATGAAATTGAAGCAGAGCCCGTGCAACAAAATTCCTGAATGCTCATCGCAACGTACACCCTGCTTCATCACAACGTAAATAATATCGTACCGGTACAGTAATGTAAAGTTAACTGTATATGCAGCAAGCATAAGTAAGTTTGTTTAGAAAAGTGCAAGATTTACAAATTCGAGTTAAATGCCATAAACAAACAAACAGTCAAATAATTATTTTCCAAGCCAGTGCCAGTAATATCAATGTCGAAATACGCTTTACATGTATTTTCACGACTGGCACAATACTTCAGTATCAACCTTATTTTTTGCATGTGCACAAATCCACGTATCCTTCATAAACAATAAAGCATTTTAATTGTCACTTTTCTTCAGTAGATGCTTAAAATAAAACTAAAAAAACTGAGCTCAGGCATTGACAAAGCTATATGACTGAAAACGTTGTGGAGTTCTGCCTCAAACTCTTCTAGTAAAATTTGACGCTTGTTCAAAATTTGTAAAGGCAAAATACTTTCAAATACAAGTCAAATGTGTACTTTCGAATGAGCTTTTTTAGTCAAAACTACATACATGTCAAATTACATCTTACTTTGAGCAACATCATAGCAGCTCTTTCCTGAGTAAAAGTATTATAAAGCCATCGTAAAAATGTTATTCGCATTTACTTCTTGTTTGAAAACGACTATGCATTACACTATTTAAAAAAGGTTAATTCGTATATATTGTCACTTGTAAATATTATGCTAAACAAATTATAATAAAAACATTCTCGATTCAGAATTCTTTATGAAAAGGGCACAGTTACAAAAACAAATAAGCACATGAATGTGGTTGAACTATAAAATTTGAGTTAGAACAAGAGAACCGTCATCACTGAAAAATCTAGCCATTTACGCTTCGTTTATGACAAAGGACGAGAACATTTTTGCGGAAAATCAGAGTTTGGAAACATGGCAAACAGCCTGAATTTGATAATACGATACGACCTACAAAAAGGAAAATGTTAAATGCTTAAAAGCGTCTTCTTTTTTCACATCTCTCAAAAAAATGTGCACGTTGCATTGCATTTTATTGCATTTTTTCTAACACAAACATCATTCGCTTCTACTCAATCCTCACTTAAACTCTTTATTACTGTCGTTCCAAGGTAAGCACAAGTCGTAATGTCACTCGCCAGTCACACTGCAATAACAACTAAACTGCTGCCGTTTCTACTACTGCTATCAATACAGTATGCAAATTTATAATGATAGATATATAGACACCAACGGAAAAGGACAAAAAGGTATTAAAACCAGCACGTGTGCTTACCAATACGCGACAAGAAACAACGCATATTTCATTTAGCCCTATCGCGTATGTAATGTTTTTGTTTTAACTTTATTCTTATTTTTTATTTATATTTAACTTTATTTGTATGGTAGGTTGTAAGTGTTCTAATGAAAAAATGCACTGCTAATGTAATGAATCGCTTTATTATAACTCTGAATATAAGCGGTGGTTTATATTTAGTTTTGGTAATGGGTATATACTATAGGGTCTTGAATTAGTGAAGTGGTGCGTCTGCAAAATACCTTGGTTTTGGTGCAACATAGCAAAAACACGTTTTACGACCCTTTCTCATCTGCCTTTCCTGTCGGCTTCCTCTTTACTAACATTTAATCAGTTCATAAAAATATGCGGCATCAGCCATGTCCATGTCCTTTGTGGTTGAAAATTGTAAAATGACTGACTGACTCGATACTAAAGTAAGTACGCTGCACGCATGCATTCAATTTTCAATTCTGTGAATGATTGCCTAGCTCCTTTACAGATTTTACCCAGAAGCGTCATCTCCTTAATTTTGTTTCATACATTAACACATTGCTACAGTTTCAAGAGTGAGATCGATGGTCCTTCCAGTCACGAAACATTTAGGTACGAGGTATTATTTAAAAACCACGAGACTATTTTACACTGACGGAGCAAATGAGCGCCAGCGCTCTGTTATGTAATACGATTGTTGCTCCCATCATCGCTCGCTTTTGGTGATCTCTCCGAAAAACATGTTTGCCGCAAGCCTCAATGTAGTGGAGAAACAGCACGGCATAATAATAATGTTATCGTACACAGAAAGCAAAAAAGGAAAACATTTTTTGAGTGAAAGCACACCCTAATTCTAACAGATGTGAAATATAACACAGCTTATAACATGAACGCACTGTGCCGCGGCTCCATATAAAATTAGTTATTTTATCCATAACATAAAGCCATGCATTCTGCAACGGAAACTTTTTCAGAAAATGAGGTAAGAAAAACGGGTATTATGCTCATAAACGTCAAATAATATTATCCGAGAAAACTGCACATTCCAAAGAAGCGCAGACTAATATAGCAGCTTCGAAGCTTTGATACGTGCATCATATCGTAGCCTTTTGGAAGAGCGGTTTGGATGCGATTTTTACTTGGTTAGATCATTCAGTGCAATGAAAACTTGCTCTATTTTGGTTTACTTGTACATTTTTGTAATTTGGTTTCACTTTGTAATAAAAATACAACAAGAATTTTGAGAACTATAGATTTCTGACTTGGCCAAATCCTTCGTGAAGAAATAAAAATTGACGTTTTTGAAATACGAACCCAACGATTCCATGCATTATCAATTTAGTACAGTGTACAGTGTGTTTAGGTAGGCCCACAACCTTTATATTCAATATCCATCAAACAAAATAATCTAAAGCTAGCTGCTGTAAATAAAGCTAGTCTCTCAAATGGGGCATTTTGAGCATCTCCAAAAAAGTTCTACCTTCAACCTTTCACATACTTTCCTTGATTAAATGCATTCATCAGTTCTTGTCTACGGACAATATTTTTACAATCGGTCAAGCCACATGATCTTCTTGTCATTCCAAACCAGACTTTTGGTGTTTCCCCACTATATGTATTTCATTAACAATTGGATTTCATAGTCTGTGCCAAGCCAACCTTTGGTTCTTTTGTCCATTTACCTCGACGTTTCTGCAATAAACTAAGGGTATTTTTTAGCACATACTTGTTTGGTTACTGTGATGGTCAAATAAACCTTCTTTGGTATGTGTAGGCCAAATACGGATTACTTTTGTTATTGTTATAAAAACTATACACAAGTAAAGGCATATATATTATGACATTTTGTTTTGCTATATTTCTTTTTGGCTGCCATGCTTTGTTTTACAGTTGTGTAATGAACTAGCTTTTTCTATTTTCCCTTCCTTTTCATCTTTATCCTTCCGTGGTTTTGTAAAGACTTTTACGTTATATGTATACGTACGTACGATCAAGAAGCAAAAGAAACATCTAACAGTTTTTATTTTTTCTACTTCGTTTGCTCTCTTCAAAAGATCAATTTATGAGTATTTTTACTCTTTTACACGCTTTAACAGAATGACAGCCAGAGAAGGCATAACTTTTTTTTTACTTTTACTCATGTTTTCCTTGGAACTAAACCGAAGGTCTTATTTATAAAACGCTACCACGACTCTTTTGAACACTTTGTTCCATAACTGCATCACGCCCAAGATTAACAAAAAAGCGAAAACGGACATGGATGCAGCACGATGGTAGTAATCCATGGTGTTAGCTTTTTACACCAGTTCACTTTCCAGCTAATCATAGTTGAATGAATAAAATATGAAAGATGAACCCACCCACGTTTTTCATTTCACTCAAAATGAATGCATGTATGTCTGGTTTGGTAATGGTGTTGAAAAATATTGCCTCGGTGTTGACACATCATTCAAAATTACGTGAAAAACAAACGGAGCACAAATTGCTAATAATGCGAACATAAAGCCATCCTAAATGAAAATTTACTGGCATATCATCGAACAATAACGACATTAAGCCCATTAAACCGGATTTTCTACATTCTTTATCCGGTTACGTAGTTTATGTCAGCCCGATCAGCAACTATTAGAAATATGTTAAGTTTCCTTTCTTCACCAATAAAGCAAGTCTTACGGTTATTATTATGTTTACTGCTGTTATCACATTTTTTGAAGCAGTCAGCATACGCACTCCCTACGCACAGTAGTCTCGTCTCACATTTTCAAGAACATGGTTTGCAAGAAAGTTGTAGGGCTATGCGTATAGAAGAAACGACAAACTCATAAACTATTTACTACAAAAATGTGGGTTCTCCGAATAAATTCATCCAATCATATAGAAAAAGTAGAAAAAACGCAATGGCAGTCTTATTTCCAGAACAAAGCTACATTGCTGATAATGTTAGCACACAAATGTACAACATTTCTCGTGACTTTTACTTTTTGTTTTGACAAAAATCGAGATAGAAGGCTAGTTGCTGCTGCTGCAGCGAATTTCAAATGCGTGCAATAAATAATGGTGGCAAAATGACTATCTGAATCCACCCATACTTTCATTCTTTTTTTGTCGTCGTGTGTGTCAAGTTGTAAATTATGAACTAATAAACATTTTATGAAAGGATACGCACAACTTGGTCTCTCGAGGCAGAAAGTAATTATTCATCATACCATTATAAAATAATACCACTCTGCGCTGTTAGTTGCTCATAAGATTAGCAAGGATAAAAGGGCTGAATGCACGCCGAGTATTTTCGAAAAGAGAAAGAAGTCAAGTTGAGTGTTTTTTTTCTTGGTGATAACTAGTTTATTTGTAAGTTGGTAGATAAATTTGCAGTGATACACACACAACACGTTACAGGAATGAACACATTTTCATTGGGCGCTAACCACAAGGAAGTTGTGTTGCGTGTTGGTTCAGTTTAATACCAATTCTGTATAACATATAGGGAGCCAACTTGAGATCTAACTATACATAATATTATTACGACTTTCATAGTAATCACAAACCAACCTACTTAGTGCATACTGCATCGTTGTAAACCGCCATATATTTCATACACTACCCAGCATTCACTTCGTATGAAGGCCCAACTTGTACATAGTTATTGGCATAAAAGGCTGGATTCCATTTTTCTACAACCACAGCAGAAGAGACCAAGACCAGAGAAACCACTTGCACTTTGTTTTTTTACCTCATTCCAGTACATTACATAATAAAAGGAGATTGGCTTAATACTGCCAGACTTGTATGTGACATGAAGTAAGAAGTTGGTCTCTAGTTTTTGGCACTGTGTAAGTTTTTGTGACGAGGAAGGATGCTAGATATAAATGCTGTGTCTTTTAGTAAATCTACTTTGGATTTGAAAAACAAATATTCAATCCATCTTTTATTATTATTGGTACATAATGTATAAATAGGAAACTGCATTTATGAAACATTGGGGTAATAAACTTTTTGCTAAGGATAAAATGACATCAAACTTAACTTGCACAATGATGCAATCAAATAATGCGTAAAATGTTTCACACAATAACTATTCCTAGTATTCAAGTTTGGTTAGTCAATTCAATGTTACAAGCACTCTGCCACAAATAACGGATTGCAGTGGTGGGAGTACACATGTACTGACTGAGTAGGTAATTGACAGCTATAGGATGTTTTTTTTTATGTATATATACCCTGAAAACTTGTTCTTTGCACAAAACTATTATTACAGTCTCCAAAATATGTAACGATAATGTGCAAACACATTAATGTGCATTTATAGTAATGAGATACTATTGTAGATCGAAGGAAACAATGAAACAATGAGATATATCTGCCAAATGTAGAGACATCAATTATTACTAGAAGCCGACATGTAAATTTTGTTGTACAAATACACACGATGAATGACTGAACTGGAGTAAGTAAACGAATATGGAGATAATATCTCAATTATTGAGCAAATGCCTAATGATATCCATACATGCATGCACATTTCACGGCTTAGTTTTTACAGTGAGCTTTCTCCCCTAAATCACTTACGTCGACATTCATGAATAAATTATAAGACTTAGGAGAACAAGTAAAGTTGCATTACATGCATGCAAGAAATTAATTACATCTTCTGCATACCGTCACATAAACACATAAATATTTATTTGAATTGACAAAAATGACTGACTGCAAGTTGCAACTGTAATTTTCGTACTGATGATGGAAATTCTGAGTAATCAAAGAAGACGTTCTAGATTCTCGCTCAGATATAGCAAGATGCGACTTTTTTAAAAATATTGTATCTTTCTAAAAAATCATAGTTCAAAGTAAAAAGTTGCTATAATCTTCAACTACTTTTCCATCAGCATGCGGTACTATAGCACATTGTAGATGACAACATTCTATGCAAAACCCATATTGGGAAGTGGATTAGATGGAACGAGTCCTGAGAATGACTAACATAGCATGGGGTTGATTTTATCAGCTTTAGGGAGGCAAAGGCTATATGCACATTTTACTGTCTAAATAACAATAAAAAATTACAGAGGATAAGGACAACGCCTCATTTCTTTGTAATAGTTCCGTGCGTGGGTAGACCGGATAGTACTGCTGTGAAAAAGCACCTTTATGCATAAGATGATGAATTGCAGCTTTAAATTTGCTAAACGAAAATTATATGCTAAAGACCATTTAAGAAAGCTTTCAAACTAAAACAGATTATTCTCTGATTCTCGTGACATCATATAAATAATACTTTATATCTGCTTGCTTCGTTTATTCCGAGTAAACGTTTCAGGTTTTTATGACATCTTGTAGGCGTTTTTTACAGTACAGTATAGACTATAATCTTTTATTGCAGTAGCAAAAAAGATAGATTATGATCAATCAAAATTATCGTATAGTTTAAAAAACCGGTGACTCAAAAATTTAAAATTTATAGTGGTGACTATATGGAATGGACAAATAAATTGCAATTGAGTAAAAGTGGAAATATCTTTTGACTCCTTGATGGAGGCATTTAAAAATTTAAAATTTATAGTGGTGACTATATGGAATGGACAAATAAATTGCAATTGAGTAAAAGTGGAAATATCTTTTGACTCCTTGATGTAGGCATGTAGTTTTCGCTTCTACCTAGCTTTAGTGGTCACACTCGATTAACCATGAAAAGTTTAATTTTTTTCGATTCTACTTTTATAAATGCAAATATTTTTAACGTATTTACAATATTAGCAATAAAAGTGTGCGTCATTTACACTTTTTTGTACGGTGATGATAGCACGTACACATATGTAAATAAAGAATCCTCAAGAGCGTGACAAACTTGCATATGATTACGCTACACAAAATGTAATTTCTTTGATTTAAATTTTCTCTGTTGAATTTGGTAAAAATACACACATAAATAACAAAGAAGAGCTATGAATATATTATGTTTTACCAACCTGTTTACTGCTTGCAAAGGTGAGATCTGCTGATCAGAGAGGCAGAGGCCTAGTAAATGAACCAAGACCGTCATTGACCTTGTATTTTTTCCAGAATTTTACTCATCGGGATCTTCTCTATTATGTTATTTACTAAGAAGTCTTACAGTCAGAAATGAAGTTCTGCCGTTCAGTTTTATGGTTTTTAGAACTCATGGAATATCAATAAGTAGGTAGGCGTACTATAAGATTGTCATTCCAGTCATCATCGCATACCTACAGCTACAGCTCACGAGCTCACCTTAATCAGTGCCAACAACAAGTCGCTGTTTATAGACCCTCGTTGCATTAATAGTTTATATTAACTCCACTAAAAAGGATTAGATTTCTCAAGACACGAAAAAATTGTCCATCATCATTTGGCTACTGAAGCTGCAAGTTGTCTTCTACCCACAAATAGAACAATATATATGTATTGTTTTCCATAAATAATACACGAATAACATTCACAAAACAATCTCCAAACTTTTATGACAGGTTTGTTATCGGAATTGCACTAGTTGAATCTATATTTGGAAATATAAAAAACTATTTCCTCATTACGAGAGTTCACGGCTTGAGATAATTCTCCTAGCTGCTGAAGGTAATTATTACCTTTGATCACCCATTATATGCTCTATTACTTTTGTTGATCATTAATAGTCATTATTACAATAGCAATCAAGAAAGTTTTGAACCACAACATGAAAATACACTACACATATATTTCCCACGTGTATTTCTGTCAATATCACTGGATCGCTTGTGGACCTGGACTGACTTTGTAGGTAGCATGAAATTCCAGTTTATAAGACAAAGAAATTGTGACAACAACCGGTCGGAATGCCAAACAACATTACTCGACTGCTATGCTCACATTTTACTTTAACGCTACACTTTTGCAGCAAGCTGAATCTACGAGAGTTTTTGCTAATTCTCTCTGTTGCTTGTTCTGCACACGATTCTTCTCTAAAAGAACAAGAAGACCAGCATGCACTCCATGCAAACGACGACTGTTGTTCTTCTCCGTTTTAACTCTTCTGCTGCAGACTGCCTTCTGAGCAGTTCCTTTGACTCGACTCTTGAAAGAAGTTTGCTCAAAACACAAAACCCACATCCACCAAGCTGTTTTTACATTTTATTAAATCCCCCCATATGTATGGTGTTGGTTGGAAGGTTTCTTGTCCTCAGAGCACGTTGGAATGGAATGTCTGGAAACTGTGAACCCATCCTTTGGCAAGGCAGTACACATTGACTGCTGCGCTGCTGCTGTTTTTACTGTAGCCAACAATTCAGCAAACCAATGAAGCTGAGTCTAACTTCTAAGGGTGGTATTGCATAGTGGCGTCTTTCTCTATTCATCTAGTACCCTATAGTATCATTTTGCTGATTATGAAGTATAATATGAGGTACGGACATGATCCTCCAAATAGTATAAGATAGTAAGATAGTAACAAACGATTATGATAATTACAAAACCTTAAACTTGAATGATGTCTGGGGTAAAATAAAACCATTTTCAGTGTAAGCATTTATGTATGACATATATTGTATTTATATCCTTGGTTCTTGGCCATGTTTTTAAGTAATATATCATGTACTGCACTTGATGTGCATGTTTTTTCGTTTACTTTGTAAGCTTTCACTTGTTTCGTGCACAAAACAAGTCAAAATTTAGAGTGTATATAATGAAATGTAATATTATGCAAACATGTGGTGTTTTATAAAGATGGGAAGCTAATGGAGGTAATTTTCGGACGAGAAAAGTGCTTTCCTGGAGCCTGTCTTTTTGGAAAAGTTATTTTGCGTTGTGTACTACGTTCCGCAGGACATTTACGGTACATTAACCAGTTAATGGTACATGGCGACTACTCACTGACAACAATGCTTTCTCTTTCCTATTTACACGATGTTGTGGTACTTTTTTACTATGTTTCGGTAAAACTGTAAAACAGAAAAAGTAATGATGATACATCTATGCTAACGAGCCGGCACCATTAGATTTCACAGTAAGATGTTGTGGTACTTTTTTACTATGTTTCGGTAAAACTGTAAAACAGAAAAAGTAATGATGATACATCTATGCTAACGAGCCGGCACCATTAGATTTCACTGTAGCAGTAGTGATGCACTTTGCATTGGAAGTTCATCATTAGGTATTCCAATAAAAAACAACTTTGTTTTTTGCAGCTAGTTCAACAGTTCAGCTTCATAAAACAAGGCATCTTAAAAACTCGACGAGGAAGTTACAAAAAGCGAGCATTCAGGTGGAAAAGCTAAAAACTGTTGCATTTTTAGAAATATATGCAGGTAGCGCATCAGTTGTAAAAACAGCAGCGAAAGTACTTTGTTTTTTTGCAGCCAGTTCAACAGTTCAGCTTCATAAAACAAGGCATCTTAAAAACTCGACGAGGAAGTTACAAAAAGCGAGCATTCAAGCGGAAAAGCTAAAAACTGTTGCATTTTTAGAAATACATGCAGGTAGCGCATGAGTTGTAAAAACAGCAGCGAAAGTAACGAAAGTTATTGAAAAAAGTGCAATAAAATGACTACCGTGTGGATAAAAAAAAGAAAAATTAATGCTAATTTGGATAAAATTACTCCAGCAGACAACCTGTGTGGATACAGCGGATGATTTGGCACGGGTGCATATAGGCAGTGCACTTTTCTGGAAATTATGCTCAGAAAAGGGATTTGATGGGTGACATGAATGAAATTATGAGACGGTTAATTATTCAAAGTTGTTTTTGCAAAGACAAATGTAACACATGTTAAATAGTTTAGCTACTCATTTAATTTCCGTTACGATTTGCTTCCCCTACTAAAAAGTAACGTGAGCTTATCCCACTCAGGTTATTCATAAAAGTTATAAATGAGCATACTTGCTGCTTGAGTGATGGTAAAATTATATACCTTTTTGTCCACAATTTTGACATGTCACAGAATGTGTGACACGCTGTCAAAATACACATTTCAATGAAACTGTAACGTATCTAGTTTAAAGACATTATGTCAATAATGAATGAACAACGATCTTTTGAACCATTTCAGGCGACCTAAATTCCCTTTACAAATTACTTAACAAAGTATGTAACAAAAGTTAATTACAGTTTACGGGCAAAGGGGAAAAAATAAGAAGCTGCGACTGCAAAGTCTGTGACTGCTGCTATACCTCAAACCAACGAACAAGATAAAACACAAATGAATATTAAATCTCTATTAAAATCTGTCAAAATAATACCATAAACAAACAGGCTTCTTTCGCATTTTCAAATACGTTGAAAATCAAAAAAAAATCCAACCAAATAATTTGTTGACTTCTTGAATGTATGACATCACACATCAGTTTATAAAATGGAATGGGTTTGAAAACTGAAAGCTCAAACTGTTGAAGCCCCAACCAATGCAAAGCTAAGTTGATAAAGCATTTAAGTGAATTTTCCTTTGTTTTCGTTTCGTTACTTCCATGCATAAGTGTGTGGCCAGTTCCAGCTTACAGAGACAGATAGATATATCCAGTAGTAGTACGTTTCCAAAGCCAATAGACGGAAGACTGCGGGACCATTGAATACGCCCAACGTGCAAAATGCGAACTGTATTTTATCCGGCAAATTTCATCATCCTTTTCTGCTCGCAATACCTTTTCATATTATCCAGATTCACAAGCAGCACATGATGAACTTCAGAGAGCTGGATTGAATGATTTACTCACACTCACACATGCACCTCCAGTGTTGTTTGTTACTTGCATTTATATCGCACACGTGAATTGAAGTAGGTATTTCATTAGTTTTTGACTATCATTTTTGATTAAATCTTTACTTTGCAGATTCATTTGCACAACAAATTAATCATCATTCCAATCAAGTTATTCAAGCCATTGTCTAATTTACTAATGTGAACTCACCCTTTAAAACGTACGGTGTTAGAAAAACATAATTTTACCGGTAACCGGTTTGTGTGGTGTTTAGTTTACATTTTTGGCTTGCGTCGTCGTTTGAATTGTTTTGTTTCTAGTCGCATAAATTGACAAAACCTCAATTGATTATAATTAGAAAAAAGTGCTGTGGTGTTGGTGTTGCACGTGCAGACATTGTTCTGTACATCTAAATTTTATTTGGGTAAATAGTTGACGAGGATTCTAATACCATCATCATGTCGTGGTTGTTTGGAATCAAGAGTAACCCTCCACAGCCAGACTTTTCTGACTTGATTCCTCCGCAACAAGGAGGTGGTGGGGGAGGAGGAGGAGGAAATGAACCTCCAAAAGATGGACGAGTCGGTAAAGAATCTACTTACCGATTTGATTCTGCAGCTTTGGAAAGGGCTGCAGAAGCAGCAAAGCACTTGGAAAAGTCTGCACATGCGAAAGAGGTACCATGAAGTAGATTTTAAAATTTGATTATTGATTGTTAGTTAAAAATTCCTACTATCTTGAGTGACATGCTGACTTCAATTGTCTGTATTTTTTAATATGAATAGGCATTGGAACTGGCAAAGATGCAGGAAACAACTAAACAGAAAGAGATGGAATCGGAAATGGCCAAGTTTAGCGCTGTGACAGAACAGGCAAAATTAGATGCGATCAGAGTAGCCGCAGAGGAGCGACAGAAAATTCTTCAGGAGGAAGCCAAACTTAATAAACAAAAGGCGATTTACGAAGATGAGCTGGCTAGAAGGAGGTTAGATTAAACTTATCGCAACAAAGCACTTTTTACTGCTACTTGTATAGAATACTTGTAAAGACAATAATTAAACGAATGGTTTTGGCAATAGATACGCTGATCAGTTGGAGCAACAAAAACGATCAAATGAAGAAACCTTGCGAAGACAAGAAGAATCTGTTCAAAAGCAGGAGCAGATTAGACAGCAAACAATAATGAAAGAACTCCAAATGAGAGAACAGGAAAGAAAAAATAGAGTTAAAGAGGAAGCTGAAATTAAAGCAAAGGTAAAAACTGCACTGTTATGTAGTAATGGAACAAGTTGCAACAAAGTTTTACGACAAACAGTCAAGTAAAATTTTCATATTACTCTACCAGGTAGAACGGGAGAACCGGGACATATATTTAGAACAACTTCGCCTTAAAGCTCAAGAATCTCGAGTAACAACTTTAGAATCTATAAAGTAATGTTTTATTTTCTGACAATCAATTCAGCATCAATAACTAGAATGAAACAGGGATTTTTAAAAGCATTTATTTGGATTTAAAGAACGATAGGTTCCGTTGTGGGCTCAGGACTGTCAGCATTTGTTTCCGAACTGGGATAAAATGGTTCAAGCGGCTGGTGCAATGACCTTACTAGCCTTGGGGGTGTATACTGCCAAGAATACCACACATTTAGCTGCCCGCAGATTAGAAGCAATTTTAGGACGACCATCTTTAGTTAGAGAAACTTCACGAGTATCCCCTCTTGAGCTAATGCAGCACCCAATTCAAACTTCCAAGAAAATCTTTAGAAAAACTGAAGAGCCGTTGAAGGGTGTTGTCCTTCACCCAAAGTTGGAAGAACGACTTCGTGACGTGGCAATAGCCACTAAAAATACCAGAGGTAACCGAGGCTGTTACAGAAACGTCATGTTCTACGGTCCCCCAGGTATGCCATTTCCATTCAACACCATTCGTTTTGTCCAACTAAACTTAAAAATATAGGGATACTCCTTACATCGTTATAACGTTAATTTTCTACATTAAGGTACCGGAAAGACTTTGTTCGCAAAGAGATTGGCAGCGCATTCAGGAATGGATTACGCTTTGCTCAGTGGAGGAGATGTAGCACCTCTTGGAAGGGATGGTGTCACAGCTATTCACAAAGTGTTTGATTGGGCAAATTCCTCCCGACGAGGCTTGGTTCTCTTTTTGGACGAAGCTGATGCTTTCTTGAGGAAAAGAAGTGCTGAAAAGATGAGTGAAGAAATGCGCACAGCCCTAAACGCTTTCTTGTTCCGAACTGGAGAACAATCCAAAAAGGTCATGATTGTCCTCGCTTCAAATACTCCTGAGCAACTAGATTTTGCAGTAAATGACCGTGTGGATGAAATGGTTCNAAAAAGGTCATGATTGTCCTCGCTTCAAATACTCCTGAGCAACTAGATTTTGCAGTAAATGACCGTGTGGATGAAATGGTTCACTTTACACTTCCCGGCAAGGATGAAAGGGAGAGATTAGTACGGTTATACTTTGACGAATTTATTCTGCAGTTAGTAGACAAGCGTACTTCCCGTCTGAAATTGGAAGAATTTGATTACTCACAAACGTGTAGTGAAGTGGCCACCATTTGTGAAGGAATGAGTGGTAGAGAAATTGCCAAACTAGCTTCATCGTGGCAGGTAGGTTTGCATACCATTGTTTGCGTCCAATTAATTTTTAGATTATAAAAAACTTAAAAAAATTCTTCAACTTTGTTGTTTCGTTTTTAGGCGTCTGGTTTTGCCTCAGAAGATGGTGTGCTCACCAAAGCAATGATGATGGAAAGGGCACATGATGCAGCTAAACAACACAAACAGAAAACCGAATGGCTAGCGGATGAAGAGAAAGCTAAAGTTTTTGCTGTTTGATAAAAAAATTTCCTTCATAATTTGTAGTATTTACCAAAATTCCATTATATTTAATCAGGGATGCGGTGCCAGCTGCCATAAAGTCATAAATGTCGTAAAGACTAAATCGTAGTATAAAAGTATATTATAATCAATCAATATCAGCATTTCCACTTGTGTGCGTGATGGAATCGATATAAGTGTGTTTACTAATTTGTAATTGTAAATGACTCTTGCAAATTAAGTACTTGAGTCAAGTTATTCTTTAAGTCTAAATTGGCGCTGATAATGTTCACACACAACACAGAGTACATGTCTGTATAGGAAAGAACAAAGTCAAAAGTAAATAGTCAGATTTAAAAAAAGAATATTATGCTTTGTTACCAAAATCAAATAAAGTTGCTTTATCATCATGCTACTACTGAAGTGAAAATCTTGCTGCTAAACCATATTTGCATAAAAGACAATGTGATTTACAGACACACACCTTTATATTTTCGGTTCATCTTTCAATGATTTGTACAACATTTATAAACAATAACGGCATCATTTTTAACATCTTATATTTTTATTTTTACCACGTCTGCATAATGAGAAACGTTTTAATATGAAGGTGGTAACATGATTAAAATTTATTAATTGAATAACATTAATTTATAGTATTTCCTTATATAAAAAGGTACTAAGTATAAATGCATCTTGCATTAATGTTAGTCGCATTGTCATAAACATAAAATCTAGGGTAAACTACATGAAATATTATAATGGCAATCAGCGACATGTCAGCTTAGTCGTTGCCCTTCATCGTCAGTGGTTTCTTCACCCTCTGTATCTAAGGCAGAATCTAACAATAAATGCATCTTGCATTAATGTTAGTCGCATTGTCATAAACATAAAATCTAGGGTAAACTACATGAAATAGTATAATGGCAATCAGCGACATGTCAGCTTAGTCGTTGCCCTTCATCGTCAGTGGTTTCTTCACCCTCTGTATCTAAGGCAGAATCTAACGAATTGAGCTCTTCTTTGCTTCCTCCAAGACCCTCTTCTACATCTCCGTCTGCCACTTCGTCTATAGCAATTTCAGGGAGAGGCGAAGCAGCAATTGAGGGCCTTCTAAATGTTCCAGAATTGCACTGCTCTATTGCCATTCGAAGCTGAAACAAGTTCATAGATTAATGAAATGGATTAATAAGGGATTTTGTGGAGCGTACAGGAGTTAATTTGATACCCTAATTACAAAATGATCATACCTCTTTCATTGCTACCACTCCAATCAATTTTCCTGTGGCTGTTACGTATGCATGGTTGATACCTAAGAGAGAGAAGATGGAATGCACTTTCAGCAAAGGGGTGTTACCTGTTAAGAAAATAGAGCAGTAAATTTATTCAATAGTTTGCAGTATAAAATTAGAGAAATGTAATGTAATGTAATGTAAATCAAAATGTAATAATGTAAAATAAAATAAATAAATAAATAAAT
>JAANSP010000211.1:0-26116 GCA_036850745.1 Homidia socia
GAAAAGTAGTCTACACAAAGAGCAGTATGATAATTATTGTAATAATAAACGTCTAACTATTTAAATGGTTATCACGAGAGTGAAAATGGGGTACAAAAATAGAAAAGGCAGAGAATGACCATACCGCACCACCACTTTGAAATTACCGTGCTGTACAACGTGAATTTCAACTAGTACTTTTATATTTCGTCTTTAGTAAAGTTTTATGGAAATTTTGTAGAATTCCAGAAAACAAGATGTTGTTTACGTACTTCGTTTTGTCTCACACTGTGAAGCAAATTGGTAGTCATCATCAACAACATGATAATATTATGACTCTGCTTGCTGGGATTTATTATTGTAGAGAGATGATCTTTTCAAAATTTAAATCATAGACGTCATATTCTAGACGTGTGTATACGAAAAGTTATTTCTACTTTTGTGGTGCTACTTGCTTGCTTTTTCGTAGTCAAGAACAGTTCTCTTTTATGTGGGCATTCGTTATATTATCATCATGTGCGTCGTGATCAGCAGCAAATATTTTTTTCTCTTGTTAAGTTATTGTCGCCGCTGCTGCCACCGCCGTTCTCTAGTTCTCTCTGATTGTCAGTGCTTTTACCCTTGCAACACTAAGCAACCCTTTTGTTTGACAACGTTTTGTCAATGTGCAGGCACAGGCACACATCTTCTCTGCTTGTTTCCTTTCATCTGTTCCTTTGTTGATTATGTCGTTGTTGTTCAATCAACTTTGAAACGCTATACATGATACATTATGTGCACTATATAAATACATACATGCATGGTATCATCAAATTCAAAATTGTTTGGAGTTAATGTCCGGCATTTGATGATGACATAATAATCTGCACAGGTTGTGTTTTTGAAATTAAAGTCGTAGAGTAAAAGACAAGCAGCTTGACGACTTTCCATAAAAAAACAGGAAGCGTAAATACCAAGGGAGGGCTCTTCAGACATTCCCTTGGAAATAATGAAAATGTGTAATTCAAATGCAATGGTAATTAATCCTGCTTAAAGTACAGCAGTAGTAGTCACGTGACAAAAGTAAAAGTATAGATATATGTATATTCCATAAAACAATTACCTTCTTTACGTCACATCCAAACTTAAATAGGCACTCTCTAAGCTTGGCATTAATATTAATTTATATTTTTAATACTTGCCTGAACGCCCCAACATCATATGAAGAGTTTTCACATTTTGTACGATATCTCTTTAATGTGAAAATCTCTTTCGACGTTCTCTTTGTGTACATCAATAATTAAGTATATTATGGCCCATTTGAAAAAATTAACAGATATTGAACATTTATCAACATCTTATAAAAATTTTCAATGATACAAACACACAGTATATAATTTTCACATTTTGTACGATATCTCTTTAATGTGAAAATCTCTTTCGACGTTCTCTTTGTGTACATCAATAATTAAGTATATTATGGCCCATTTGAAAAAATAACAGATATTGAACATTTATCAACATCTTATAAAAAATTTTCAATGATACAAACACACAGTATATAAAATAATTTGATTGATTAACCTAAAAAAAACCTGTAATGTCTCAGTACAACAAAGTTTACACATATAGTCAGCCACAACATCTGTTACAAATTTAACTTTCAAATCACACCTCAATTATAATGAAAATTTTTTCCAACTTCAGTCCCGTTTAACCTTGTAAAAATTCCATTCCAGATGTACACGTTAACTGCCCTCCACTTGCATAGACACATCAAATCAATCAAGCATTTATTTATTTCAAAACTATTACAATTAAAACCTGCGAAGGTTGTTTTTTGGCCATACAAATACTACGTAAAAATTCAATAAATAAATAAAAATGAGCTGATGAGTTAATTTTGTTACTGCCTGTGACGTTGACATTTTAATTGCCTACTTTACTATACTCGTCAAAACATCATGTGCCAGCAACGTGAATACGAGTTGGGTACGCAGAGAGGTGGTATTCTAACGTGACAATATAAAAATTACAATAATTTAGTAATATCTATCCAGTTATCACATTTGGTACAAGTGTCAATAAGCTTGAAAATTGCTACTATAATGCATGTTATTCAGTCCAAAACATACATACATTTGATGTGCTATTACATAAATAAATTAAAAGTAGTCGAATATAAAAAATCAATTTCTTTCGTTTACAACTCACAAGCAATTAGCAAGTTATGGAGATGCTATTACAATGGTGCATACATATACATATAAATATTAATGACGATGGTGCTGGGTATAAACTAGGGATGCATGTAAACCAATAGATGTTTCCTTGTTTATACGAACTTCCGACTTGACCTTGCGTTTTTTAGCATTCTCATATGTTTCCTATTCTACCGTTCAGTTCATCGTCGTTTTAATAATGTTTTCATTTCCTATGACAATCACGACGCGACTATATTATCCATACGATTGTATAATATGTATAATATATAATTTATTAATGATTAATTCCATTCCTTCTTTAATTTACGTCCACAGCTGCACGAACAAGTGATCAAATCAACAGTGAATTTATAATATTATAATTTCTTATTATCAATCCATCAGAGAGGAAAAATGTGTAAAACATGGTGGAGATATTATGGATGGAGATGTTTACAGTGGCATGTTACTTTAAATCTTCCAAAATAGCATTCATTTTTTTCTTCAAATTGAAACGAATCAGTAAAAAAATAAAATTACCTCAGCGATTGTCTTCACTTCCGAATCGTACCAACCAAAGTAATTGATGCATAAAAATTCGTTATAGACTGATGATGCATACTATAAAAATTTAAATTAGGAGATACGATAATAAAAATTGGCGCTTTTGTGCAGCTGCGGATATAAAAAGTCCCTGACAATGCAGTGTAAGTTGGTATGTTGGCTATAAAGTGCGTCTGTAGTTTGATTTTTACTCTTCTTTTATACTTCCTAAAGCATTAGGTTAGTAGAGTACAACAGAGATGGAACGAGTAGACCAAATAGTGAAAAAGTCCTTGCAAAGTACTTGTCGCTCAAATTATGCGCAGTCATTACTGCACTTCACTTGAGTTTAGTTGGAGTGATGATGTTGATGATGACACTCTTGTAGCGATAATAAAGCTTGTTGAAAACTTTTCGCGATCATGATCGTCACATCATCGTCATCAGCAGAATTTTTAATATATAAATATATATGTATTGATCTTGTACAAAACAATAATCATATACAATACAAGGCACCCACTTTAATACTTAATGGCAAGCTGCTTGACTACTTGACTTGACTAAAAGAGGTGTCAACTTATTTAGTCGGTAAAAAAGAGCGCGGTTAAAAAGCGTCGTTTAGTAGTTAAGTAATGCCTACATTTAAAAAATGCTAATGCCTACACTCACACAAATTCAATTACTTTTATGGATGCACCTTTTCTGAATATTATGATTGTTTTATATGATAGACACTCTGCACCTTTTTTCATATATGTATATGGAATGCCTAATAAAAAGCCAAAAACAACCAAACTGGTATTGGGGGATGATGGTATCATCTTTATTTATAATGATAATTTATATTATTTTTCTATTACAAAAAAAGCCCTCGACCAAAACAATAATGAATCCTGCAATAACAAATAATACGTCAGTCAGTTGTTACAATGATTAGCTGGTTGGCTCATCTTTTTTTATTTTTTCTTTACCGTAAATTATTATACTGAAAAAATAATTCCGTGTACGTTATCATAATAACAACAACATAGTTTGTCAAGTAAGAATGTGCATATGACTGACTACACATTTTATGTCATTTAGGCATGTATGTATGTATTTCAACTAATGAATGCCAAGCCAACTAGTCATCGTCATGCAAGTGCAGATAGCATAAAACTACTAAACAAAATACTAACCTATGAAAACAATATTTTAATGCCTACATATTTTGTAGTTTTTTGTTTTGCTGACAAAGAAAATGCAGTTTTTTGCATTGTTCTCATTTTATTTCACTTTGTACACTCCTGTCGTTGTGTACTTTTGATCTGCTGCAGTAGCAGCAAAAGGAATTTACTTACACTCAACGTTTAAACAACAACGCAACAGCAGTGTAGAGTAGAAGCATTCAGCGAGAATAAAGGATACACACAATCGAAAGAAGGATATTGTATGATTCCTCTATACTCTTACTAAACAATATTAATAATAATGATGGATGATAGCTGAGTTTAATCATAGTAAAAATGTTTTTAAATATAATATATGCTTTGATCAGCACTAATGATGAAACTAAAGTTTTATTGTTTTGCAGCTATAATGCTGCATGGTATTGTACTGTCGAGAGCTCTAGCCATTTGCTTTACTTTATCTATCATCGATGCGTGTAAATAATTGCTCTATGCGTTGCTTTTAGTGGCATTTATCATATTTTTGATACTTGCACAAGGTGGTGGACTACTGGTGGAGGTGGTAAAAGGCTTGGCTTTGGCCAGGCCATAATATAGCAAATTGTTAAGTTGATTTCTGTAGATTATTACTGCAGCAGTAATTAGTAGAGTATTATTCCTTAAATGATAATCCTAATCGTACATATGAATGCAGTAGTAGAAACGAAATATGTAGTGGAATCACAAATACTATACTATCATCATCATGATTCAGTAAGCGAGTCAGAACAACATTTCACAGCAGCAGAGTAGTCCTGCTGCCTCATCGAAATATTATGGTGTATTTTACCCCAAAGTATTGTGCTGTTGCTGCCTATTCCTCCAGATTTTTTATCGTGATAAAATTGTTCATCAATCTTCAATCAACATCACCATGGGCAAGTACTTGTATGATGGTACTGAATACTGATGGTAGAGGTATTTGTAACCTTCTCTTCTACGTGCTAGGCGTTCGGATGAGAATTGCAAGTATTTGCAAGTAGGAGCAGAAGAGAGCACACCATGTACAATGTACATAGGTAATAAATGTTGTTACTCACTAGAACTACTGCAATGAGAGAAGAATCAGTTTGCTGGTTTGGTTTGGTCATTGCTGGTGGTATTTATTATTATTACTTATTGGCTGCTTTAATACTTTAATATAGTTTAGTATTTTTCTCAAATTTCCCACGATCGATCCGTCCATTCCTACATGAATATTAAAGTAAGTGCTTGCTAATGATTAAGTACTGCATACGATGCTGCTTGATTTTTTTCCTTCTTTTTTCGTATTAACTGACTGCCAAAAGAAGATAAAATTTGTAAACATTACAGTATACAAGTGTGTAATTTTTACATGTGTGTATGGTTGTTGTGCTCTATAATTAACTACAATGCAACTGTTCATTGTCACTTGAAATTGTTGTACCACCACCAGACACAATTTTATATGTGTGTTTTACACAGGTATTGATTTGGAATACAATAAATCTTATTGACATATCAAACATCTATGCTGCCGCAAGTTACCTTGGATGAAGGGCTCATGCATGCGTGAGACCAACAGAAAAAATTGCATTAAATTGCATTTTTATAACGTCTATACTCATATTCGTAGGAAAGTATGCAAAAATCGGAAATAGTTTTTTTTTCTGTAATAATGCAACTCTATTTTGAAATTCTGCAAAGATGGTTCAACAACAGCCAAATTCCTTCCATTTCCTTCACGTACAGAATATTTTTTCGCCTGTTTTTTGCTGTTGTTCGGCCATTCTAAAACTAACCTTTTATCGGTTACCCATTAGTACCCACTCATGATGGAGCACTGGTATTTTTACTCTTATAAAAATCTATAGGGATTCCTTTCACATGAAATGTTAACGTGACCAGGTTGCTGTGGCAGCAGCAGCCAGGTTGTTTCCATGCTATTTTTCCAATGCTTCTGCTCCTCATATGCTGGAGGAGGTACAAGCAAAGTTTTCTACTCCACTCCACTGCGGTGATGGTGGTAGTAAAAGGTGCACTGAACGGGATAATATTTTTGCCCATGTCATTGTCTTCCATTTCCCAATTGATATTCCCTGTTTGTTAGCATCAGCGAGCATCATCATATCATCAAAGTAATTTGACCAGGCAAAGACTCAAAGGCCATACCACAAAGAATTTTGCAATATCGCACAAAAAACACGCATACAAGGAAAAGGCTAAGAAGCATCTATAACGCAACCCAAACTCAACAGAAAGAGAAATATCAGTAGACAATTGGTGTGCTGCTGAGTGCGGTAGCAATAAACCTTTGGCCTCTGTTACGCTCTCACTGAGCCTCAATCAATTGCATGTCGTACTTGTTAGTTGGTTTTATTCTTCTGGGAGTTGGAGGGACTAGCCAACAACGATAATGAACTTGTTGTTGCATGTGTAGTCGTTAGCAGTAACAGTAACGTTGGAAGTTGGAATACTTGGAATGGAACGATTCACCTTTACTACCACCTAATGTGCATTCCGTATCGTATAATATAACTACGTTGCATCATCATAACAATAGCACGCTTTGCCAGGTCAGTTCAGAAAAAAAGAATCCTTTTCAATTGACCTCTTATTTTTTTTACACAATTACCATTCACCATTATTATTATTATCTATCTACTAAATGAATATAACATGAGCTTTACAGCAAGCAAACAGCATCGAGTCTACACCTTTTGCCGTTTCCGTTAAAATATTTTATTGATAATAATTAGTATGTAATGCGGTTAGAGTGAGGAGGGCCTGCAACCCCCAATTGCAATTATTGTTGTATCATTTAATAAATTACTCTCTGAAGAGGACAACGAATGCATCATAATTATTGTACTTGGGTGCATTTGTGTAAATCTCCTCTGTGCAATAATAGACTACAACTGACAGCTAATGCAATGGTCATGATTTTTCTTTTTTACTTAAAAAAATAATAAAATTGTTTCCCAGTTTGACTCATCAATCAACAGATTTTTCTTAAGCAGAGACTTGCTAGTGATAAATATTTTGCTTAGCATCATCAAACTTTCCACTGACTACGTGTACGTCAAAAGTGCAAGTAAAATTTTGTTAAAAAATATGCATACATAGCTATCTGTTGACCATTTGGGTAGGTAGGCATGCATACTTGTACAAACAAATATAAAAGTTTTTATTGCCCATTTTGCTAAAAGTGCGCAAAAAGCTATTACAACAAGTAAAGTGTGGTACTGTGACGAAGTACGTTTCACTGCTTTTTTCCCGATTGATTTTCCTCAAGGTCTCGGAAAAATGCTCATATCCATTCCTTCTTTACTTTTTCCACAATTGTTTCCATCCGCGTCCTTCCATAAGAATAAATGCTATGATTATTTTTTATCATCATCATTTTCTAACAGTCAGTCACTGGCGCAACTATCAAAACGAACATACCAATATTTAAAGCCAGTCAAACTGGTGGTAGCGGGTGGTAATGCTAGAGAGAGAGAGGTTTCAGTTTAATAAAAAATAGGAACCAAAAAAACAGAGAGAAATTTACGTTACCTTCGGTATTATGTACCCCTCTCTACCTCCATTCCATTTCGTTCGTTGCTAGTTCGTGCTTTCTTATTGCAGCCAGTTATCAAATCATCATCATTCATGCAAAAATATAGCAACATTATATACCTTAAACTGTAAGCGTTATTACACCATCACCACCGCCATCACCATCATCCACATGATAATAATATGAGACATGCAAATCAAACAATCAACGAGCAGTTGAAAACGGAAAAGTGCGCAACTTGGCTTTTTTAATACAATTTTGCAAAAATACTAAAGAAAAAAAATGCTGCAGCCATATACTTTGCTGGAGCATCTTGTTATATATATTTTTTAAACGTCTTCTTCTTGTTGACAGGTTTGCTAACATGGCACTTAAGTATTTTTTTTAAACTTTTGCTCTTTTAAAAAGGTTGAGTTAGGTAGTTTTGGTGGTGTTGATGGTTATGGTACCCATCCAATTTATCTATAAAAATGTGTATTATCGCTGTATTCTATTATCATCGTCAATTCCGTGACCTCGCTTCCCCGGTCAATTGTGTTTTCTGAGCTGAAGCTATCGATTTTTTTGACAGCACGCTCAATCATTGCGAGAAAGATGTTAGATGCTCCTGAAAGATTGGTTTGCAGACGGAATAAAAAAATATAAGTTATGTGGATTAAAAATAATGGATTTTACTCCTTCAATCATAAAATATCATATTACAAAGATAATGCAGCAAGCTAACAAATTTCTACCAGATATTGCAAAATTTTCCACAAACTGACAATGTTTTGTTATAATTTCCTATAAAGGCTGTATTACCTGTTTCCGTTTTTGATAATCATCATAACGATGAGATGATGGTTATCTCTCATCTTAGACCTAAGATATTTATTTGCTTGTTTTTCTTCAAATTTTACAAAACTGTTAAACTTGTTTTGACACCGTCAGCTTTTCAGAAGTGCAGTGTATTAAATTATTTTTAAAGGATGGAATACAAAATGCCAAAACAATTATTAAGAGCTGCATGCAGTTTTGAATATTTAGTTGCTTTTTTTTGTGGAGGCGGCTTCTTATGTGTATCTTCTACAGCATAACGCCACATTGACTGGTCGAATATCTCTTGCTACAATCAAGGGCTATACAATGTCCGATCCGATAGAAATGAAATTTTGCAAACAAAGCGGAAATTTACAATTTGGCATCTATTTTGAGTATGCATGCAGGGTTTTCTAAAACATGAAAACGCTGAGCATTATTTTACCGTATAATATGGTTTTTGATGTAAAAAAAATACATTTAATAGGCGATCGTGTTAATGATGGTTTAATGATCTCAGTTGAAAAAAATATTAGCTCATGACGACGTATTAACAGTAAATACATGCTATCTTACAAATCTGCAATCAGTGTGAAACAAAGTTTACAGTATAAAATGATCCTCAGTTATGGTTGATGTTGCTCACCAGTGCCGATCATAGCATAATAAAAACACATTTGATGTTAGGTAGCTAGTATTTGTTTTGCTTTTAAATCAACTTTGCGAATTTCAAATCAAGGGGTTCGCCAACGTAATAACGCTGCCCGACAGATAAACATCAAACGTTTGCCATTTGGATTCATAATTCATCTACTTCAGCTCTGTTCAACTAGTACAATTTTCGAGAGAAATTAAATATAGCAAAAAGTAATTAAGCAAGGATTATGATTTCGCAATGTTATTGCGGAGGTGTGAAAAGTCACTCAAGTGCGCACCGTGCACTAGAACACTAGATAATTCAAACCAAGTTAGTTTTCAAACCAATCCCTAATAATCCTCTGTAAAAACAACTAACAGTTGGTGTAATTGTGGAGATTTTAGAAAAAGAACAAACGAGTACTAGGTTATGAAGAATAGTATATACAAGATATAACGGATGTGTGAATTTTCCTTGTTGTTGGTTTTCGTGAGAACTAATTCAGTAATATTTTGAAAATTAAAGTATTTTTGATGTATTTCCGCACAATATGTTACCCCACCGCAGCACACTAGTTGTATCAACGTTCTTAATAACATTTTATAGGCCTATTATTAAAATAATTAAGCGATGATTGACTTTAATGAGAATTTTTGTAATTCTTCTATTTGCAGTTCAAGCCGACTGATGCGGAACCTAGCCGAAAAGATGAGACGGGACAAGCTTAATATGTATATATCTGAGCTGTCGACGCTTGTACCGATTGTCGCCATGGCAACTAAACGAATGGACAAAACGTCTGTTCTCAGACTATCCGCAAACTTTCTCCGAATCCACCTAAGTAAGAATTTTGCAAACATTTATGCACACTTAATTGCGAGTGTTAGTAGTAATTTGAACTGTTGATCATTTGCTTTGCTTTAATTAAAACTTGCTACAGGTTTGAAACAAAACCAGCCAAAGAAAGAACCTGTAGAGCCCAAGCCACCGACAGGGTTGGAGGCGCAACTTTCCTCTGTTTTGTTGGACAGCATGGAAGGCTTCATGTTGATTGCCACCTCATCTGGCAAAATAGTGTATGTATCCGATACCGTAGAAAAACTTCTTGGACATTCACAGTTGGATTTAATGGGCCAGTCCTTGTACACAATTTGTCATAACGGTGATGTTGAGTTGTTGCGACATCACCTGCAGCCGTCCAAACCTTTTGATCCAAAAGGTAAGAGAAAACAATAAAAGGAAGGAAAGAATTATAATAAAATTGTTTTTAAAAGTCCAACAAAAACTCAATTACTATAGCAGCACAAGCTTATTAGCATTGTAATTAAACGTAATAAAACAATGACAGAAAGCTGCAGCCATCTCATTAGCGTTTGAATAAAAAAGAGCAATAGCCCTTCAAGAGCTGAAGAAAAGAGCTGAAAATATAAATCGGATAATAATTGCGGCTTTAATCTTTTATACATTCCTTTGCTCTCCAGATACCGAAGGGGACTTGAATGAATCTTCCATTGAATGCGTTCCCCGCTCTCCCTCATTTTACGGAGGAAGACCAGAGGAGGCCATGTCAGGTTTGTCATCAGGAGAACGGCGATCTTTTTACATTCGTCTTGCAGAAAGAACGATGGCAAGAGGAGATCCCACACGGCACGTTACAGTACACATGATTGGAGTTTTACGACCTCCAGCCAACAAAAGGGATCAAGCAAAAGCGAACAAAAAGAAAGGTATATTAATAATAATAATGATAAGAGTTATAATATGAGCAGCAATAGTAATAAAAAGTAATAATAGGTGCCTACACAACAAGTCCTACACACAAAACATGATCCCTAATATGATATTCTAGTCGGTGTAGAAAAGAGAAAAGATTCCCTTTTTCCGTTGACTTGAATGAAAGCACAAAATAAGAGATTACTTTCTCTCATTTATTCTAGCGAAATTATCTGGGAAAATGTGAAATGGTATTTCACGAAAAAAAAGTTCATCTTCTTTGTTCTTATTATGTATTTCAAGCCCATTTTGTTCTCTTGATGATATGATGTGGTGGCATGGTGGTGGTATGTGTAGGCATGCCTACTCTGTAATAATAATGTATTATTATATTATCAAAGTTAACACTACAAAGATGGGAATTTGACAGGTTTTAATTTCCGTTGAATTGTCATGGAAACTCCTGCTGTTGTGTAGCTGGGGGTGGGCTTAAGTATTAGTAGCCTGCTAAGCTTCTATTCATTTTGCCAACTTTTGTTTTTATCACATCCAGATTGTTCTTCGACAACGGCAGGGGATGAATTTTTGTTGGTGTGCGTTGCGAGACCTTTCAGGAATAAAGGAATTACGGAACTTTCCCTTATGGAAGCTATTCAGGATGAGTACGTCACAAGACACCTTCCCGACGGTAAAATCATTTATACAGATCACAGGATTGCGTTTGTTGCTGGCTATCTGACGGAAGAGGTTATGGGAATGTCAGCATTTAATTTTATTCATCAAGATGATCTCCCTTGGGCTACTGTAGCAAATAGACAAAGTAAGCAATAAATACCTGTTGTTGTGCATTATTCCAAAAGCAACAGCAGCTTCATTTTTATGCGTGTTTTATTACGGACGATACACAGCTTTGATCTTTGGGTAGAGTCGTATCGTATCGTAGTAATATTATGTGCTATAGCCAACTTTAATTTGCATAATGTGATGATGGTGATGTAAAAATATGCTCGCGTACATACATGTAACTAGTTTATGCAATTAATCAATATTGACTTGTAAGCCTTCAGTCATCATCATCATCACATTTGCCATTTGCCTGTCGCTCTTCATTTAATAATGAACGCCTCTTTGTTTATTCGCTCGTTTATATTTACAGTGTTCAGCAGTGTCGAAGGCCAAGGCTACAGCGTGTACAGACTTCGTTCCAAAACCGGAACTCTTATTTACTTGAGAACTAGGGGATATTTGGAATTCAACAAAACTACTCAGAAAGTTGAATCGTTTGTTTGTATAAATACATTATTAACGTAAGCTGTTATCCGTTAACGTTTAATATCATTAGTTGTAAAAGTAATTATTGTGTGAAGCTGAGTTTTTTGATGGGTTGATTTCATTACATTTTTTTGTTTTGCTCTTAACAGGTCCGAAGAGGGGGATAAAGAGCTTGAAAAAGAGAGAGAACGAATCACGCCCTTTATCACCTTTCAACAAGTTACAACCACCAGTACAAATGCGAGCTCATCTAAAAACGTTCTTCCTTTGACTCAGTCGTCTGCTGAGTCAGTTGTATCAAAAATAACGACGACGTTGACCACAACTACCGTGACGCGAAAGGAAAAACTACAATCATCATCAACCAGCACAAAGGAGAACATTTCTTCCATTTTGCCACGCTCAAAGGTTGAGGAAATAACAGATGTCCCCTCAACAATCGAATCCTCAAACACAATGAGCTTGATCACATCACCCGATTTACTGCAGTCTTCGGGAGGTGCGGAAATTCATCACGTGAATGGAGACTCGCTTATCGACAGCCAAGATATGACTGTGGCAGAAACTATTCCCACGATCTCTTCACCCCAGATTTCGACCATTAACATGGTTCATGACCTGCTGGACGGAGCAAGTCTACTAGACCACGTTGTTGTACGTCCCACCAACCACCTCACAATGACAAACAACACATCACCACCCATGGTACAACAGCATCACCAACAACAACACACGTCGCCGAGGAGGGACGTTATTCCAACAAGACTGAAACTTGGAAAGCGTACATTCATGGAAGTGGACGATTCAGTGCATACATCCAGTGCCAAAAGAACAATCGTCCCTACCGCATTTATAGCATCATTCAATCATTCGCTGCATCATTCTTCTCAAATCGGTTCGAAACAGTTGTGGCCAGAAACAACCACCATGATCATTGACCAGCACAACAACAATGGTTAAAGCAAATTTTCATTTAGAATGTTCATTACAAGAAACAAACAAATGAAATAAAGTTTCTTGAAGGCTCATATTTCAATTATTAAGAGACTATTATTCATTAACAAACAAACAAAAAAATATATTATATTGCAACGGAAGAATCGCAGAAACTCGGATTTTTACAGATACGAATAAACTTTGCTACAGTTTTAGTACGTGAACAAGTTACATACCTACACATATACATCTTTTCTATACAGAGCATTGAACACACCGACCGACTTATACTTCTCCTCACCTGTGGTGACAGCAAATGTAAAGTTAACTATCCGCCTTGCATAGTAAAAAATGTTGTTTTCGGACCAATTATGTAATCAGGATTCAAGAATCAAACGGAATACTTCTTGCACCACTTCTTCTTCTACTGGATCTTTAAATCTGTGTCCCCCATACAAAAAGAAATGTTTAGTCATTGTAAGAAATACAATATGCTGTGGAGAGAAACAGACAAAAAGGGAGAACGAGAAAAAAAATTGGAACAATTGCCGATGATTCCATCTTACTAATTAATCTACCATAATAATATTTATATTATTATTACTACTATTACATACCTCTACAGGTAAATATATTATACTATTATTCAATATTATTATGTAGTTGGTCGGATTTTGTACAACAACCTTGGTGTTGAAAAATTGTAACTGCTGTATGGAGATGCACCAAGACAATCAAAAACAAAAACTTTTTAGTAGTAACTCACATTACTATACTATATTACTACTACATAACTACCTATATTATTGCTATAATAATTATTATTATTAATACTATTACAGTACTACGATACAGTCTTAAACTAAAAGATAAAAATACGTAACAATAAAACATAAGAAAAAAATATCTATCCATATTACATTTAGTAACAAAACAAATCTATTTACCATGCATTACTTACTACTACTACAGCAACAACATGATATATATCGAAACCGAAGGAAGGAAAAAATGTATACATAATTTTATGAATTGATTGATCACTCCGAGTTTTAAGCTTTTATATTTATTGCAAGAGAGTGGAGGAGAAGATGATAGTGCTTTGAGAAAATATTGGTAGGTAACTGTATATCAACCACCATGAATTGTACATGGATCAGGATTCAGGATATAATAACGCGATGCAATTTATAAAAAGGTGTGGTCATGATGAGGTGTGTAGGTAACGGAGATTTTTATTTTTTAGTGGATGTACATCCATGTTCATTGCCAGTTTTTCATATAATAAAAATAATAATTATATTATATTATGTATGGGTAACGTGAAACTTGGCGTTGTTATCATCATTATTATGGTTATCGTCACTACTGTTATTACAATATTGTTTACACAGATTTACAAGGAAAAAAGTGTGCCCTCCTCTAGTAACACAAATCCATCACTGTTAAGGAAAAAGCTTGAAAAATGTCTTGTTTTCTTTTAGAAAATAATAGGTGTCATCCTCATCTTTGTCAATATTTTGTATTAAATTACTATTAAACAGTAATAATAATATTATTATTGCATGCATGTCTAGCACATTTTTCCGTCGTTGTTTGGCATATTATTTATTTGATGTACAACGACACGGGGACTTATATTTTTATAACCGCGTCGTATTTGCATTGTTATATCATTATTATTATTACTACTAACTCCTACTACTATTACTGAATGCACTTTGTGTAAAACTAAATTAAATGTCAACTTTCCCTTAATTCATTCTTAAAGAAGATACAAAATATATATTACAACTATATATTATATATATATATATGCTACTACTTCTACACACACATATTCTCTTTCTTCGAGAAACATGCATTACAAACAATATAAATGTTGGTTCGGTTATTGAAATATTTTGTGTATATATTCAATATTTATCTCCAAGTTATAGACGAGATGCTTCTTTATCACAATGCACACGTGTATGTATATGCAGTAGTAGCGAGCGAGCAAACTAAAGTTGCTTTACTAAAAAATAAATAAAGTAATTTAAAAGTACGACAAGCATCATCCTCTCAATAGTTTTTGAGCTCTATACAAAGTGGACGATGAGATGACAATGAGACCATGAGTATTGTTGAGTTTAAATGATGAAGGGTTAGAATGTTTTAGCAGAAAAATAATATACTACAATATTCATTACTACGATGATGATAGCGAATCATATTAATGTAAAGTTTATGCATGTGGAAAGGGATTTAGAAGGAAATGGAAAGATTTATTATTAGAAAAGATAAAAATGCTAGAAATGGAATCGTATTCAAAGTATAAATACGCAATTACTGCTTGTTACTTTTACTAATGTTTTTTAAATTATGCATTGCTGATAAAAATCTGAAACCTTAACTTGCTTTATAGTAGATTCGCTCAGTTGTTTTGGGATTAAGAGAGGAAGAAAAATTTTTTAAAATCATTTTTTTGCAGCAAGGAATCTCTCTAAATTCAAGCTTGGCATTTAAAGTATTTTAAAGGCAATATTCAAATTTTTGTGTATAGCTATACCATTTTTAATTTGCTCACTAATTGTAACATTTTGCTAATTGTTGTATTATGTAGCTAATATGGCTAAATACGAGGATAATCTTTTCAGAAAAAGAATTTTTAATTAAATTCTCCACTTTTTCACCGCTTTTCAGTTGTTGGTTGCTTGTCACAGACAATAAATAATAGGTAGTAGTAGCAAAAAATGTTAGTTGCTTACTCACCTTAGAAAAGAACAATTTGGTTTCTTCCTGTCCTGTCTTACGCATTTATGCTTTTTTATTAGATGTGTGACAGTTGCTAAGGAAATATTGTAAACTATTGCTGAAAGCCAGATTGAATGATTGCTGTCCTCTCTGTCTTATATTTCACAAAAATAAAATAATCACATTTTTATGCTGCTTGTTGTAAAATCACATTTCCTTCAGATATAGAGGCAAATTTTCCATGCATACCAAAGTATTTAATTTGATACGCAACATCCGTAATTGTAATGGTAATAGGAAGAAAATAAAACATAAATGTTACACAAAAAAGCTGCTACTGCTAAAAAAAACTATTGTACTGTAAGTGAGTAAACATACCCAGAAGACTGAATAATTAATTATTATACTAGATAATGAGAAACGCTAATTTTTCTTGAATATATATTATTACATACATACATAACATAATATTATTATTATTAATGTTATTAATTATGATCGTACCCATATTATTATTATTATTATTATTATTATTATTACTTATACATATTGTACAGCATGTAATAGGGTAATTATAACTGTTATTACTGTTATTACAAGTTTAGTTGAGATACTACATATTGTCAACTGTAGACATGATTACTTTGTACTGTTAACTATTATACATGCATACCTACAAACACAAACCTTTTAATTCTAGTTCTTGACTAGCAAAGAAATCAACAAAATTACATATTATATTGTGTAATTTTATTATTATTATTATTATTGCTACTACTATTATTATCATGAAAAAAGATTTCAATTAACCCCACACATTAGGATTAATATTATCAAGACTGACGGATTTTCCTTAGTTTTTTTTGTTGTTTCTTTTGCGATGGTAATAAAACATACATACATAGATAGATTGATTTAAGCATTGATTGATGATAACGATAAGATTTAGATTGAGAAGATAATATACGATAATAGATGTGTACAATACGCTATTACTACGGAATATTTAAAGAGAAAAAAAATTGTTGTTATTATTATTAGTGATTGTTGAGTTGGTTGTTGTACAAAAAACCCTTTTCTGCTTGACGGCGATGAATAGTGTCTTTTCAAATTCGGTGGAAAAACGAGCATGTGTCACATGCGTTAATTTCAAAACATAATTATTCGTATTATTCTTGGTTACTTAACTCCTTTTGCCGCTGTTGTTGATGTTACTTAATTAAAAATAACAAGGAAACTAAACAAGAAAAAATTCTCATCTGGCGCCACGTTGAGAATAAATACATACCTGTCGCCGCTCGCCATGATGTTTCATCCAGTTATTATTTTAGCCTTATATATATGTATGCCTAATTAATTCCAACGCTTTCAAAATAGTTCTCTCCTTGCAATAATGTCATGTATTTTAATGTAATCGGAATGTTGTACCATTGTTCTTGTAATTATTATTATCATTATTTTTGGTTTGACAGCAAAGAAAATAATACACAAACGCGAAATTTATTACTTGTTGTTGTTGTTGTTGTTCGTTCATGTTTCCAAGTGTTTTATTATTTATTACACATAAAATCCAATACTTTTAGATACACTGAAAGAAACAACAACTATGGGCGTTGTTTGTCAACATTAATGGATCCATAAATACGTACACATGAATATGTTTCGAGAATTTCATTAAAGTTAATGTCCGCCAGTTTCAAATGGTAGGTAATTATTCACGAGTTTCTCAAAAATGATACTTGTTACTGTCATTGTTATTTTGTCTTGTTCTACAAGGGAAATTTAAACGATAATGCTCTCAAACGTATTTCACCACCCATCACTTACAACGATACATACTACAGCTTATTTATTGTAAGAAGAGAAATCTGGTAGTTGGTGAAGTTTTTCATAAATTAATCATCATTCTCATCATCGTCGACGTTTGACGTTTCATGTTTCAACAGCACCTTCTTCAAATCAACCAACACCACCACAACTACACCTTCATCATCGTTTAAACATGCAACAAAGTGAACAAACACTGCTAGCTAGTGTCGTCAAAATCACAATGGAAAATTGGAAACTCATGACAGAATGGCCATTTTATACTGTAGGCTGCTCCTTGTTTTGGCCAACTTGTGTGGGGTGGAATAGTCCAGAAATTATATATTTTAAATAAATATCGATTGATGACGGTTTGTAGTAGTAGTAGTAGTTTATCTACTCTTCAAAAATCAAATGAAGACGAAAGAAAGGAAACTAGAGTTTGATTGATGATTCTTCTTATCACTATCATAAGCGTCATATTATAATATTCTTGAAAAAATATTTATAACACATATAATATTCGAACATTGTTGTTTTTACCCGTTCCATGTCGTGTCTCTTGGTTCTTTGCCAATTTTAACCTATTTTTAGGGAGAAAAAACAAGTAAATAATAATAATAAACGAACCATATTGTACAATTTATTGTTTGGGAACACTATCTAGGTATTATTAATAAGAATAACATTTATAACAATAAATGTATGATAAATGATGATAATCATATGAAGAAATTGAATATTATATAAAGCGAGCAAAAATATTACAAATAGTGCATTTGATGATACGATATTATTAGTATACGGTAACACTCACGGGTTTAAAGCGTCGTGTTTCCTTCGTCTTCACGTTATTTTTAAATAAAGCCAGTAAACAATACAACATAGTTATAATCTGATGGTGATGTGAGAGTAGTTTGTTTTGCTTATTTAAATATATAATGTCTAGAGGAGAGTCATAAAAACAGTCTAAAAAGCATGTAAAGTCGTGTTCATTATTTCAGCCGACAATTATTTTGACTTGTTAAAATAATTCTTGCTAAAGTTTAATTTACGTATTTATTTTCCTACTTCTGGTTCTGGATTACGTGCAAGGATTGTCTTTCAAAACAATGCAGCTTTCATTGGGTCTCTTAACACAGGGGAGAACAGAACGAACCAAGAAGTTTTGCTCAAAAACCTTCAATTTCAAGAAAAATGATCCTTTCTCCAACACCTTTCAATTTATTTTTAAAAAACAACTTTTTCGCTTAGATATTTTCATTTAGTTGCAGCTTCCCTAGGGAAATCTTTGTTAATATCATGTTAGTCCTTCCTAATTTTTTGGAAAGCTCATTTATTTCTTAAAAATATTTGCAGGACGACACAGCAAAAAACCAATTTATTTCTCTTTTTAGCAGTTTTAGGTACATACATACCGATATTGAGCATTTTGCAGTATCCCTGTTTCCCAATACATCATTATGAAAGCTCTACCGAACAGGTTTAGTTGTATTTGGATTTGTTTTTTGATCTGTCAAATTTTAAACATTTTTTACTAAATGAAGGGTCCATCATCGTCATTATAAATACAAGTCTTATAATTTGGTTTTCCGTTTATGTGCCCGCCCACATTGATAACATCAATCATCTTTCTGATTCAATTAAAATTGTAACTATGAAACTGGTAGTTAATATAATGGGTGTATATTATTATGATACATACAATACATATTCGTCCACACACAACACGTCGACAACTTTGCGTTTTTCAGCAAAACATAATGTTTTCAAGGAGTAAAGTAATATTTGGCAAAAAAGTAATATTTTTTAAATTATATATAAAATACAACCTACTACTAGCACTTTACTTATAATAATGCTACTACTACTCTTCTGAGGAGAACCACAGGTGTGTTAAATGTTAGTAGTTCGCAATGCCATGTGCAATGGATAAAGGCTGATTTCAAAATGAATTTCTTGGCCATCTTGTGCAGGAATATGAGTTTAAACAGGTTGTACGCTGTGTGTACTCCACACAACTATTCAAATAATTTTCCGTATTTTAAGCACTCTCTCGTTTGTCGTCANTTTCCGTATTTTAAGCACTCTCTCGTTTGTCGTCAATGGACAGAGAAAAACGGGGTATTTGTTTTTTTACTATTTTGAAAAACATGCCTGTCCATTGCGGTTTATAAGGTTTCCGTTACTTCAAGTCTGTTAGTATAACAAAACTAAAATAATATCGTAGATAAACATGCATTATGTTTAAATTTTGGAGGAAAATGTGGGCTGAATAGTTGGTAGTGTTAAGGTGGTAATCATGATGATCCTATCGCAACGTGAGCACTTTTTCCTCGTGAAAGTATATTATGAAACATTACGAGAAAATTTTTAAGGCTAATTATTATTAAAGAGATAAACAGCGTAAATTTTCAATAGCTTCGCGATTGTACTCTTCTAGCAAAATGCTATATACTGTGTAGCCTATTTAGTAAAGGATCGTGTAATATGCATAGTGAATGTGTAAACATAATTGAATGACCTGATAAATGAGAATGTGGATGAATGCATGCCATTATTGTATGATACGTTGAATTAAATACTTTAAGAAAAGTACAAAATACACTGATTTGCTGCTGGTCTACTTGCGTGTTTTTTTCATTTATTTCTGGCATTTGGTTTCATGCTGACTTAAATTCTCACCTGCATTGTTATTAAAAATTCGAAAACACGCGTTGGAACTTGGAGCTCTGGTAGATCTGCAACTCATGGAGAAAACGAAAAACAATAACAACCAAAGTCAAAAATGCATAATGCACTGTGGAAGTAGTAACTGGAAATATTTACGGCCGAGTGCTAAGTTCTACTTCAAACTGATTAGCTCATATTGCGCGGATGAACAGAGATGCTGAAAAGCGTAACAACAGTAACTGGGATTTGCCTTTTAGATTTTACAATTGCTACGTTACGTCTTCCAGTTTGCAAGTATCACTCTCTTATGACGCTATTCTGTTGGATTAAGCAAGTAGGGGCCCCTGTTTTTTATTGCACCAATCAACTAGAAATTGTCTGAAACGTCCACATTCAAAAGATCAGGTTCGGTTAGGTCGATAGGGTTTACCCACCTAACCGAACCAATTATGATGCGTAAATACACAGCCATCAGATGAAAATGATGAAAAATCTCGAAAAGTTTGCGTCGTAGAGAAAAAGCGTACTGAGTAAGAAATGATCAGGATGAAATTCTGAGTCGATTGATACCAATATATGCGTGGTTTATAAGGGAACTAAAAAAAATGAATGCTTTTTCGAAACTTGCATCCCCTATAACTTTCTATAGGAGGCACCTAGCAAACTGATATTTTGGATGTACACGTTTCAGACAATTTCCAGTCGATTGGTGCAATAAAAAAATAGGGACCCCTACTTGTTTACTCCAACCCGCTATTCAGTACAAACAGCCCGTAAACGTGTAGTAGAGTACCATCATTTTCGATTTTGTTTTGAAAAAATTCACATCTATTATTGCATCATTCAAAATGACGACTTTTCAACCAGTAAGAATTTGAATGTAAAAGATCACTTTGTGGTCTTTGATGACGAGAAACGGAAATGTACTACTGATAGCAATTAGTTTTGTTTAGCGAGTACAATTCCATTAGCACCTTCGACGTTTCAGCAAATGAAGAGATGAATCAGCGTGAGCCGCAATCATGGTTATTATAGTGACAGCACGAACGAGCGTTTATTTTTAGTGGGAACATTTTATCGCCATTTTATTTCAGCGTCTTGATTTTTTGATGTGTTTAACGGCTACAACAAAAAATATTTTTTTTCTGACATACATACGTTTGCGCATGTTTTTTTTACAATATATCATCAGTATATCGGAAAATGAATAGCGCAGAAACTCCACAAAGTTAAGTTAGCAGTACAAATTTTAATCAATAGCAGTATTAAAAAGCAGAATACGTTCGCGCATGTTTTTTTACAATATATCATCAGTATATCGGAAAATGAATAGCGCAGAAACTCCACAAAGTTAAGTTAGCAGTACAAATTTTAATCAATAGCAGTATTAAATAATGTACACATTAAATTACAACTAAAATTAAAAACCTTGTTGTCGTCAATATGATACTGTGAAGCTGCATAGGAGGGTATTTAATAATTAAAGCCAGTTTGGCTAAGGTATTTACATAGTTGAAAATGATTTTTAATTAAATCATACGTCTACCTACACATATCAATCTGTACATTACTACTACAAAGTAAATTACGAGTATTGTATAGTGCCTTACTCCACTTCATCTTATAACAAGTGTCGTTCAATCATTGTCATGTAATTTTAATGCTTTCTATATAGATACTGGTAATAAATGAAATAAATGGTGTCATTCTGCGAACAAGCTATGTTGCACTAATATTAAAGTGTCACCTTAATGACTAAGAAGGTACAGTGACGTAAAGTTTTACGAATTTCACAAAAGGACGTTCCCTGAATGCATCTTCATTAAATGCAAGTCGATAATTTAGAATTTTAATAGCTAAAATGACCACTTCCTTCGATTAAATATTATATATCATAGTTACCAGTACATTAGTCCGAATAAAGTAGCTTAGAGCTACTTAATAGTAATAAATATAGTCTTAAATAACGTTAATTATTCAATCAATTAAATGCAGATAGATTAAACCCAAATTACAGATAGATAAAACATCAAAAGTTACCGACACACCACCAGGTTGAAGTCGAATTTTTCAACAGTTATTATCGAAAAAAATTAAAAACACCTATGATTTCACTTCTGTATATTTATGCAATTGTTTTCGCGTACAGTAAGTAGTTTAAAATGTTTCAAGAATTTTTACTGTTGCAGTATAATCACATTCGGCCGTCTATCACTTTAGACATCTTTCAAAATAAACATTTCCTACATAGCCACCTCGCATTGCTTTCAGAACATTGCTTTCAAATAACCGCTTATTTGACTGCAGAACATCGGCCGCTTCTTTGTTTAGTGGGTCCTCTGGGTTTGGTTCCTAAATGATCGAGAATGAAAACCGTTAGCAAGGCATACAATCATCGTTACTAAAAGATAAAAGGTGTAAGCATTGATTGGATAAAGAGAATCACGTACGAGGAACAGATACTGCAGTCCATATACGATGGAATTAATTGTCAGAACTGGTTTCCAGTCTTCTCTCAAAATATTCAAGCACACGTTCCCTTCTAGATCAATATTTGGATGGTAGACCTGCGTTTCGCACTTCACCTTTGGTGGTTCGTGCGGGTAGTTGGCTCCAACCTTAAAATTAAATGCGAATTTACCACCTTTGTAGTAACCTTCATCTGGACAAATAATCAGTTTGAAGTTCAAAAGATCGTCCGGGTCAGGGAATTCGGTTGAGCAGGTTTTTGGTAGATTTAACTCATTAAGATCTATTGAAACCAAAATTTTGTTCCTCTCGTTAGGTATTTAAATACACGGTCCTCAAAATGGATGCAAAAGAAAATGGGTTGATTGAACTGAATGGCAAAGACTATAATTTTACTTACCTTTCATAACCCTTAACTGAGCGGGCGATGATTTTTTCTGTCCGGATGTGGAGGAGCTGGGAACTGACTCGCCATCCTTCTTCTGCTGCTTCAGTGAAAATAATTTAATCATTTTGTGTGCAAATCTATTCTCTTCGCCAGTATCCGCACTCTGGAGTCGATTTTACGTGCTTCCTTAATAACACTAATGTTTTGGACTAGTCAACAGTTTATAGTGTGCATAGAATTCACACTGGCGTTTAAATAATTACCACTAAACTGTACTTGCTTGACAGATTTCAAATACTGAAAGACATTGAATTGCCACTAAATATTTAGGATTATCCCCAGGCCACCTGCATATAAAAATGTAAAAAAAATATTTTAAGTAATTTTTCAAGGAAAGCCAATTCAATTTAATGTACCATTCATCATTTATATATTGGTGTAACTACAATAAAACAGTGAAATCAAAAAAAAAACACAAATCTTTTTTTTATCTTTTATAACTTACGTAAATGTAAATATATAAACACAACAAACTAACAGTAGTAATAACAATGTCACTTGACTAATTAAATATTAGAGAATTGTTCAAAATAATATATAAACTTTCGCGTTAATGCCACAAATGTCGTGAGCTGAAGTAGAGGAGTGGTTTGTGATTTGCCACAATACAGTTAAAACGTTTCCGTGTTCTTTTGTTCAACAAGACGAGGACAATTAATTCTAAATTCCAGCTTTATGGCAACACAATCGTTAAAAAATTGCTAACGTAAACAATGGAACTGCCACCACAAAATATTGATTTCGTTTCTTGTATGTCTGTCTGTCCGGACTGTTTTTTTTAAATTTCAGATAAATAACGTGGATATTGGACTTTTGCGTTGATTTTGTTTTCGTTTTGTTCTAGTGATGATGATGATGATCAGTCATCATTATCATCATCATCGTCATAAAACTTCTTCATCATCTACACGAAGACATAAAAGACATGCTGGTAATATTGGTGGTATGTATACCATGTATGTTAGAATGTAGAGATCATTATTCCCGTTTTGTGTGGATATTAGGTTGCTCTGTTCTCTGTTGTTGGTTTTCTTGGTGATTTTCTGCCTGTAATAAAAGGTGGTAGGTGGCAAAGCCAGCAAAAGATGAAAGAAGAAAGAAAGGTAGATTGGCTGTTGCCAGTATAATTTACGTTGCATTGATTCTTTTCGTATAGTGCTAGTGCTAGTCTCGGGTGTAATGTAGATAGATGCAGGGGCGTATACAGGTAACAGGGTTAGGGGGTAAGCAAGCAGAGCAGACACGAAGAATTTCTTAGATAATATATTTTAAATCTACAGCTTTTTGTATACATATTTTTTCTTCAATAACCATTTTTTGCTCGCTTCAGCCGGCAACTGTTTTCGAAATTAAATAAATGTATCACGGTTCTAAACGATTTCTAACGATAAGTTTCAACTTTCAATTTGTTCCAACGTTTTCACTTCAAATTTTTGAGAAGCTTCGCTCTCCGGTATGCATTTTTAAATTTACACAAAAATTTACACTTAATTATTGTTGCGCTTCAATTCTTTCATTTTTTCTTATATGCCAAGGAATTACTGTACTTACTGACTTGATTCGACTGCAGCCCCAGCCCCCATCTGAACCACAATATAGCAGCGCCAATGGATATATTTTATATACGCGATGGTAGCAGTAGAAAAGAAAACCTGTTCATGTTCCTGCTTGACTCGACGAGCAAATGAAGTTTGTGGTGAATTGAGTGAACAACACGAAAAGAGACACAGATAACGGTACATTTAGTGGAGCTGTGTCTACTCATTTTGTCCGTCAGTCTGTGGAAAAGCTGTTACTGTTATTATTAGAAGCGATGGTAGCAGTAGAAAACCTGTTCATGTTCCTGCTTGACTCGACGAGCAAATGAAGTTTGTGGTGAATTGAGTGAACAACACGAAAAGAGACACAGATAACGGTACATTTAGTGGAGTTGTGTCTACTCATTTTGTCCGTCAGTCTGTGGAAAAACCGTTACTGTTATTATTAGAGTTGTCACTGCACTGCCAGTAGTAAGTAATGACTTGTTTCACTACTTCTTGCGTCATGCATGCACTTATTACTGCTCAGTTTATAATTAAAAGCATCTCTGATAATTTTGAGTCTCGCATTTTCTCCATGATTTCATACAGATTTTTTTTAAGTCAAGAGGCAAAAGTCAAAATATAAATTAAGAGTAGATATGGTTGTATAGCACCATTTCCATGCAAACTTGCTCTAATAAATCACAGTTGTCGCTATTTGGTTACATTCTATTATAGCTAGAAAATTTTACTCAATGCGTAAAATGTGGAGCTCCACATTTTACTACTGTTAATGCCTTCTATTTTTTAAATGCTTTATAACTTGGTAACTAACAGGCAAGTAGCACCGAGTGTAAGAAGTGTATTTGATATCAGTATACGGGGATATAAATTAAGAGTAGATATTTATTCTACAATAATGGTTGTATAGCACCATTTTCATGCAAACTTGCTCTAATAAATCACAGTTGTCGCTATTTGGTTACATCCTATTATAGCTAGAAAATTTTACTCAATGCGTAAAATGTGGAGCTGCACATTTTAATGCCTTCTATTTTTTAAATGCTTTATAACTTGGTAACTAACAGGCAAGTAGCACCGAGTGTAAGAAGTGTATTTGATATCAGTATACGGGGCTACTACATTTGCATTATGCACTTCTGTCCACTTCCACTCAACAAAAGAATCTCATCTTCGCATAAATATCTGCTCATCTTGTTAGTTGAGTAGCCATAAAATGTAAAAGCAAGCAATGCTATGCAATGAACGAAAAGCAATGGCAGACCTGCCAGCCAGTATGAAACAACGGTGTGAAAACGATAAGTCGTCGTAGTCGTAGTAGCCAAGTCATCATCCTCCACCACATGCACAATTTAAAGTTTATGCAGACTGCATAATGCAGTTTACTGTGCAGCTCCAGCTAGCTCAGTGAATTAGTAGCCGAGTATGTAAAAGTACAACAAACTTTCAAAAGTATATACTTATATGACAGGCCACTACACTGATGCATTGAAAAAATGACCTTCCGAGTTTTGACTTAAGCCATGCCGTTTCATTTTAAAAGTTGCAAGAAGTATAATCTCCAACTAAAGTCAACTGCAAAACATTTAATGCACATTTACAGTCAAGTTTTTTCTTAGTTTACAGAAAAGTTGCACGAGTTTTTTTT
>JAANSP010000212.1:0-26111 GCA_036850745.1 Homidia socia
AGATGAAGCAAAGTTAATGTTATCAATTCGAAGCAGATATGCAAACTTTTTTTTATTAAGAGGACCAACCTGTTGAGTTGAAGATAAGGGTGAATGATGAAAGTAATGAATTGAACTTAACTTTTTAAGAAGGTTATACCCATAACGTATTTGGTAAATTACTGTGACAAATAATGTGTTCAAAAGTTTACCAACATTTTGTATACAACAGAGTGAATTATGGCATATATTTTTTCACGCCAAGAAAGAAGAGGAGCGACACTAAAGGACGGTCATTTGTTAAAGCGATAATTATTGTTATGATTGTTTCTTTTAGTATGGTGTTTGAATATTGTGAAGAAATAGTTTTGTGTGTATACTTTCACAGAAACCGTTAGGCAACCCAGCAATGCAGTATTTTTTAATGCTCACTCTACTTTAAATATTTTTTATGGCGAATTTTTTAGGTGAACCAATATTTCTTGGTGCAATAGTTTGATAATAATCTCTCCAAACTAACACCGTGTACTTTTGTCCCTGTCCCATGCCTAACACGGCATAAAATTCATTTTAAAAAGTTTATGGAAATTCACAGCAGGATAAATCTCCAAATTCGGACTATACGCTGTCAAACATGTCATAAGTAATGTTACACTTTACCATAATCTTATTACTATGAATCGATGGTTGTTCTTAGAGTACCCATTTTTTGTAAAGACAAATGCTACATTTTAGGTGAATTTACAGAAATCCACCTGCTATTGTCATCATTTTAGTATATTATCACTGAAAATATTAATTTTAAATGTTAAAGTTATATTTAATGATCACGATTTTGCAATTTTTTGTTTTTTTTTGCTGCTCTAGAAAATTGCGTCGATTTTTATTGAAATCTTGTTCATTATTATTAAAAATTGAACTGTTTATTAGCCAGTGACAGGTAGCCTTTAAGCATGGGAGCTCTAATGAAAGAAACCAGGAAACTCAAACAATTATTTATTACAGCCCATATTTGGCTCTGACACAGTAACTCATGACTCTAAAGGTCAAAAACGTATATATTCTTTTTCTCCCTGCTTATAGTAATACTGCTTTTACTTGGCCATGTAAAAGTTATTGTAACTCACTTTTTTCTTGCATTACGATATCAAGTGACCACTAATCCTTTTCAAATATGTGAATGAGCCATTAGAAAGGAATTTCGTTTTTCATTGTTGTCCTTTGATGCAACAATCTCTGCAATCAGGCATGTTAATAAGGTTAAGTAGGCTTGCGGTGGGTGGAATAATGGACTTTAAATGCAAGAAAAACTATCATTTTTATCCTCATTCCATTGCACGATGATGTTTTGTATGATGGCATGACAAGCTTGTTTGCTTGATGTCGTTACTAAAATCATTAAACTAACGCAGTTAAGCGAAATGGTAAATAAAAAGGTTTACAGTAAAAAAAGGAAAATAATGTCCATCATCAAAAAGATTTCAACAAGACAGATAGATTTGATAGCACCTACACTACCTACAACAGAAAAAGATAGATAGCTAATCCAAGAAAACGAATGCACTTAATTGTCTACTATCTTTTTTTTGTCATTTTTCGTCCCATTCTCTAAAAGATATGCGCACTGTTCAGACGACAAAGATCATTTCACAATCATTAAAAATACATTTTAAAAGTTTTACAACAACTGATGACAACGATGGAGAAGGGAACCATTGTTTAAAATGAGCCATATAATAAATTCCTCTCGAATTTGGGTACACAACAACAGCAACAGCAAGAACACACATATTTTCGCTTGGGGGACTTATAATTTACTCTTCAAAATTGCCTTTGGAAAAAAAGTGACGAAAAGCGTAAATATCATCAGCGAAAAATAATCTTCCTTTTTAAACGAGCAAAGACTTATTTTCATCTGCTTTTTAGTGTTAAGTAAGATTATTGTCATCATCAAGAATGTACTTTATAAATACTTTGCTGCAAAATTAGCAGACTAAAAAAACAACATGTTGTGTTGCATGCATGTAGGTAAAGTATGGGTTTTACCTCCTCCGCTTGCTTTATTATAGCCTGTCTAGTGACTCTTCTTCTGGCATTATCCCAAAAAGGTTCATATATGCATAATATGCATGTAGTTTGATGATGATGATGATGCTCGCTCAAGTCACCACCATCACCGCCACCATAGTCGTTATCGATTATTATTTGTTGGTGAAATATGCATACATGCTTTTACGCTCACATTAAATATAGGTAGTAGTAATGTTCCCCAAATCACTATTATGATCATCATATTCAAAAGTATGCATGCAATCAACTGCACCAACAGAGTAACTATCTTGTCGAGTCGTATCATCATCGTTGTCGTCTTCATCGCTGAGATCTTCAGAAAGAAAAACAACAAAGGTAGCGGTCAACCCTTAATGACAGGAGTGAGTGAACAATCGACCATGAACCGGTGATTTTTTACATGTTCTTCATCTTCTTTTTTTAATCTTTATGGGTTTGTGCCATTAATTCAAGACAGTCACTGCGTTGTTGCATACAGTAATGTGTCTGTCTGTGTGTGTGGTGGTTTTTGGTTTAGTTTGAAATGGAGTAATTCAAGGTGATGCTGGTGTTATAGTGGCAGTGGTGGGTAGAATGGTTCGACAATAGCAGCATTTAACATAACGCTAGTTTATGCTATAAACTAACGTTTTCTTTTCTTTTACTTTAGTCACTTGAACATTTATCGACTTGTTATCACTTTGTATTAATATTGATGCAAAACTTGCTGCAAATACTTTATCGCCGAGGATGATGAGATGAATAAGATGCGATGAGTAAGGCATTTGAAAATGCTCATGTTCCCCTTCTTGATAATAATAACCAAGATGATCATTGTGTCGAGTCATCCTTTCAGTTTAAATATGCGTTTTCATGCTGAAACGGAAAATTTGCATAAATATCAATAAGCACTTGACAATGTCATCATAACAATGCTATTATTAATTATGCCGTGCTAAATATTATTCTACCTCCCGCACAGTGTGGCGGACTACGATGTGCAAGTGGCTTTCTTCCGTCTCTCATGTCTCTTATTATTCTCTTTCTCTCTGGCCTGTATTTCTCCTGAACTGTTGCCATTGTAAAAGTCGATGTTCGATAATGACACGAAGAATAATTTTGTTTACGGTGGTGCCAGCAGAAATGGCGCCGGTATCATGTTACCTTTTTATTTTTTAACTAGTGATGCTCATGTTTGCGGTGTAAAAATAGAAACGAGAAATGCCATTGTGATGATGATTCTCTTTTTTGGCCTTTGTTGAATGAGCAGAATGATAATTAGCATTGTTCGTTGCGTCGTCGAATGGCTGTATGGATATAGATAGGTGTGCTTTTTGAGTTGGCGCATTTGGAAGTAAAAAAAATAAGAAAAAGTACCGTTTATTGTTTGTTCGTCGATGATGAACAATTGAGAGGAAAGAAAGCATGATGATGGCACTTAATTTCTATTAATAATAATAATAATATACGTATTTTCTTCAAGTGTCAGTGGAGGAATGAGGAAATAGATAAAAGTTCATATTATTGGGGACAAAATGTTACATGCAATTGGATTCAAAATTACAATACAGATACAAAAGATTGGTAAAGATAGGAAGGATGTTGTTGTAAATCTTAAATTTCATCTTGATATTTTCCATTGAAAAGGAATTTGGTTTGTCTCAATAAATGTTTTTAAACTTGGTTTACGACAATAAAACTGATTTAGTGCTAGGAAATACGAGCCGTCCTCACACATCATTATGGAAGCTATGTCATCATAGTATAGGGAACTTCCCTTGTTGCTTACTACTTGCTTGAACACACACCTGTCTATAATGGGTAGCGTATAAGTGGAGTGGAATAAGATGAAATATAGGACACCAGAAGTACATTTATTTTATTATTTGTTTTATGACGACTAAAGCTAAATAATGCTGGTAGAGGTGATGGTACTACTAGTGACGACGGTCCCTTCCATTTACTGAATAACAAGTGATAGTGACATTATTGATAACAAGGCGATATACTTCACATTCTCTTCTTATATTTTTGTCCAACTGATATGCACACAAACAAAAAGCAGTTAAATGCTTGCTGTGCAGTGTGCTCTATGATCATGTAGTAAAGTGCATTTTTGTAAAGGGCAGAGCACCTGTCTGTCAACTTGCCTTTTTATATTGGACTCTGGCAAATAAATATTAAATGGGCACACGTCCCAGGTTCTCTGCTCTTTGTACACAAATGTTTTACAAGACAAACGCATTGCCAGCATTGTTTTTTTCTTTTAATCTTTTGTAGAGCCGAAATAACGTAATGTGGTGATGGTTTGCTTTGCTACCACTACCAACTATCATCCCAAATCATAAACCGAATCTCGTTGCAACTTGCAAGTGGCTTAGGTCAGTGGCAAGTAGCAAACTAGTGGTAGTAGAGACAAAAGTGGTTTTTATAAAACTACATTTGCCTACATTTTATTATGTGTACTTTACTCTGGTAATATGTATCCAATTCCAGTACCGTACCTGGATATATATGGTCAACGACAAAGCATAACAAAAATAAACATGGGTATTCTGTAGGTATTAAAACTTTCAGTAGGTGTCTCACACAGGTATTATTATATGCCCCCATTGTTTTTTGTTCCTAATTTATTTATGGATCTTCTACTACTGCTGCTGCAGTCGTTTGTTACTTTTGTTGATTGCCGTCACTGACGTACTCTCGGCAAAAGTCCATTCAGCCCGTCGTCCGTTTCAGTTTACCTAAGCCCAAAATTGAGAAAGTACCGTTATTTCTTATTACTACTACTGTGCTATTTCAATGCTACAAACTGCTGCTGATGACTTTGACTGTGATAATAATGGTGAAGATATGATGACCGTCATATAAACAGATTTGTGGGTTTACCATATACCTACATATATGTAGAGAGAGAAAAGGTGCAATTCTCGTGAATAGGGTTATTTGTCAATTCCTTGTTGTTCTTGTTTCAACGTCTGCGTTACTTTTCTTGTCCCCAACACCTTTCTCGATTTGGTGGGCTACGGATTTTTTTTAAAAGAGTGGCGTCATCAGTCCCAAATACCTTTGTTCATGCCAGTTGGATCTTCTCCGACAATTTTATCATTACACTCTTATTATTATCTTTTGTTGTTTGTCATGATAATTCGTATTATACCCACCTTCTGTGTCTACCACCTTAGAGCATTAACACTAACCCAAAAAGCAAAAGTCTTTTTGATTAATGATGACACAGACATTTTAATGCCTTTTTGTTCCTGTGTAATTTACGTGCATTTTTTTGCTGAGCACGTATCCCATTTCATTTTGGAATTTTGTTTTCTAAAAAAAATTTCGACAGAAATGAGTGAAAGCAGCAAAAAGGAAGGAAAACAGTAGTAGTAGTAGGTTTAGAAGCAGCAGCAGAGATTGTGCATTTTATCACAAGAAAAATAACTCTTGATACGCATTTATTACCGCATTAGATGACATGATGCTTGCACGCTGCTGCTACACATTCATCAAAGACATGAACACGTTCACTTTTAATGAGGGTATTTGAGGTAAAATCGTTTTAAAGGAAAAAGATAACTTTTATCATCATCCTTAGTCATCCTCTTACACTGTTGAAATGGAAATTACAGTAGTTTTGAAAGGAATAACTTGCTAAAAGCTTCCTGCTAAATTTTTAAAATAAAATGAAGGTAGGTAGCTCACCTTTCAAAAGTTCTCAAATCTTCACAGCTGCATTCCACCATCCCTTTTTCTCAGTAAAAGTACCCATCTTTCAAAAGCTTTATTTGTTGTCTGCCACTTGAAAATAATGCTCTTTTAAAGGAGCATTTAATTTTTAAAATGATGATGATTATATGTACTTTTTTGTCATTTTTATACCCAAAAACAAAAACGCATAAAAATGTATACCTGTATTTTGTCAAGGATTAAAAATGCATAATAATTTCATTGATTCGTTTAGGGTAAGTTTTGTATTAAAACCTAATATAATATTCCTTGTCCCTTTCATTATTCTCTTCTTTTTTGCAAAAAGTGACATTGAAAGTGATACACACGCATGTACTTTAATAAACTGCTGATTTGTTAAGAACGCAGCAAGATGCAACAGATGAAAAGATTATATTAGCACATACATATAGCAACACAATAGTGTTATATATTAAGCAGAAAATGCATTACACTTTCCTTCTGGGAAGGAGAAAATGGAATCTGCACCCATCATCTCGTTAAAATGGGGGAAGCGTGATGTGTTTGTCCTGTAAACTGGTGATGATGATCATCAGCGTTTAATTCCGAAAGACAGTATGGCAAGTTTTGTGGTATGGTTGGTGGGGGTTCAACTTATTTTATTTACGATAATTTTCAGTGAGCTTGCTAAAGTGTACTCTTAACTTGTCTGCATACAAGCACATTGAATTTCATACGCATTCAGCGTACAGTATCGTCAGCGCCCTTCACTCTCTCCTCCACTTTGTCTCGTAAAACCGATGGGGTGACGGCTTTAAAATAATAATAATATTTTATCTATTTTATCATCATTCTATATCATCTTTTATTGCTATTGTTTACTTGTGTTATTGCAATGCTTTGAGCATTTTTCCTTGAAAGGAAATTGGCTTCCAATATAATCCAAGCGAAAGTAGCGATCCCAAATGTTTCGTTCTTTAGTGCTAGTTGATCTTGAAAGCATTTTATAAAAAATTTGGAATTCCACCGAAAATACATTTTTGGAATTATTTACATTTTTGGTTTTAACACTAACAGACACACTAGCCTCATCAAAATTAAAAAGTGATTCTATGAGTAATAATAATATTAGTAAAAGCTCTTTATGCTTACACCCAATATCAGTGATCACTTCTGTGGTCGAGCAAATGACGCACTGACTTTGTCATTACTACTTATTATTATCGTCAGTAGAAGGAAGAGTGCTTCATGTTTATTCCCGCATAGTCATGCATGCACTTTTTTATTTACTTCAAAACAAAATGATACATGCAAAAACGTCTTATAATCGCAACAACTCATTCAAGAACTGGCAGAGAGTAGAAGACAAGACAGGTCTCAAATGGGGAAAATAGGAGCGCCATACCTGCCTGTCTACACATTGTAGTGTACCTCCTGTACAGTCTCAGAGAGAGAGAGAGAGGTTGTAAGGAAATCAGCATGAATCGAATCGAATACACCTTTAATCGTATCGCTGCAGGTTGTGCATAACTTGAGCATGAGTTTTTTGAAAGTGTTTCACGAGGCCAGCTCACATTTTATCTATCTGTTGTTGCTTGTCTTCTTTTACTATACCTTGACTCTTAATGCTGCATATATATATACACAATATACTACTATGACTTTAGCAGGTTTTTGTATTGAACTGGCATCGTCTTTTTTTCTGTCCGGCTGCTGCTTATATACCAAATTGCATTGAAGTATAAAAAAGTCGTGATTTTGTACTAGCACCACCGCCACAGCTACAGATTTTTAAATGCAAAATTATGTGTGCATGCAATCTCTTCTTGGGCATCTTGTTAGTTTTTATACGTTTATTTGGTTCTGTTTGCAACAACGACTGATGATGAAAAAGTACGACTAACAGACTGACTTGATTTTTTTGTGGACTTGAAACCCAATAAGTACATATAGGTACATATACTTATCTGTTTGTTGCTGAATAACTTTTTTTTGTTTAAGTCTGCCTTGTACACCAGTTTAACGTAGGTATAAAGGTATCAACAACTCTGTGTATACTTTGTTTACAGCAACAACAATAACGAGCAAGTTTATGCAGTAGACGGCATGATTTTTATTATGATTATTATTGCAATTCACGAAAAACAGTTTGAATAGGAAGATGCTTCGTCACTACACCTATTAGCCCTATTTCATTTGTATTTCCTTGTATAGTCTGATGAATTAATGCTGTGATTCCCTGTCAGTAAATGTAGTTTTTTGCCGACTTTGAATGGGTACACCTGTAGAATCATAGGTATTAGTGAATTGCCTCTCACTGTGCTTTGCGTTTTTCCTGCATTGAAAATGAACTACCAATTTTAATATAATAGGTTGTTTGCTTGTCTTCAAGAATCATATGGATCGTCACGCCCACATTACTAGAATATGAAATCCGTCAGTCTAAAATACATGATCCTACAATCCTACTGCTCCGGTTGACTGTTTTAAGAGTTATTATAAAATGTCACACCTGTAGAATCATAGGTATTAGTGAATTGCCTCTTACTGTGCTTTGCGTTTTTTCTGTATAAAAAGTGAACTACCAATTTTAATATAATATGGTTGCAAACTACAATGTTGTAGAAAAACTATATTTAAAGGTTGTTTGCTTGTCTTTAAGAATCATATGGATCGTCACGCCCACATTACTAGAATATGAAATCCGTCAGTCTAAAATACATGATCCTACAATCCTACTGCTCCGGTTGACTGTTTTAAGAGTCATTATAAAATCTCAACAATGGAATTTTTTAAGTACACTGAAAATCCAGAAATTTTAAAAGTCCCTTCTTTTGTTCAAGTGCTGCTTGTACAAACCATGGCGCTACAACAGAGCTTCAAGAATGATATACTTTATGCGAGAGAACCTTTACGCCACCACCAACAACGTCATAAAGAATGAGCATATATGAATGAATTCTTTTGGCTTGATGCTGAAACAAAAGAAAATCTCAACGTATAAAGATGATAAAGATGATTTAGTACTCATTGTCAAAATTAAAAATTAGAAAATTTTGCTAAAAGTACAAATAAATTCCTTCTATTTTATTGTTGACTCATTCACACCAAAACAAGCTGCCTTGAAATTTACTATCGAATTTTTTCGTGTGGTGGTGGTGGTGAGCGAACGACTGACTGGGCTACATAAAAGAAAAGGCCAACATCTGAGTAAGCGCGTTTAGGAAAAAGTCGTAAATATGGCCATATATGCAGAGCTGTAGTGGTACGACTGACTCATATTTTAATTTTTGAAAAGAATAATGCGCCATTATCGAGATTGCACCATTACTATTCGTCTGACAGGCATATTTTGTTGTTTATTCATTAAGATGATAGCTTTGCAAAGTAATGCTTTTAAAGCAATCGGTGATCAACTTTAGTACGGTTTTGGCATGCCAAGTCACGAAACTAATCAGGATGAACGGATCTTAAGCGGAGTAATATTTGTGCACTGTTGCAACTGCCGTTTTCACTTTACTGACACACACGCATTGTTATGCACATGGTCTTTCATCAAACAAACTTTTTCTTACATTTTAATTCATTCCTTATCTTTGATTGAGTGACTGCAGATGAGAATTTAATTATCACTCTTATTGTTCATTCCAAGTTTCATAATAGTTGCATATAAAAGATTGCCAAATTTAAAATTATTTTTTTAAACAAATGCACGAAAAAATATATTACCATTTAATTATCACTCTTATTGTTCATTCCAAGTTTCATAATAGTTGCATATAAAAGATTGCCAAATTTAAAATTATTTTTTTAAACAAATGCACGAAAAAAATATTACCCATGTAATAATAATAATTGTTTATACAACTCAATAATATCTTTATACCAAGCAATTATTAATTATATAGCAAGTAATATCGTACGTACATGTTTTAAAGTCTTAAACACTTCTCATGGAAGTAAAGATGGCGATAGTGATGACGCAATAGAATCATAATTCGACAGATTTCTGTTTGAATTTTTCCTTGTGAATATAGACAAGCATAATATTATTGCTCTGCTGCTGCTGGTTTTTTCTTCTCTGTGACGATGATGATGAGAGTCCCGTTATCACACTTGTTGCTTCTTCTGTTGATGATGATGATTTTGTTGTTGGATATAGTTGCAACTTGCAAGGACCAGTTTTTGGACAAGATTTGTAAACGTTTTTATGTGTGCAAAAGTAGTACTCGTTGTGGTTGGATGTGTATGCGACTGATATGATGAATTTGAGATGAATATGCTTTGATTACATCATCATCAACAACAACAAAAAACGTAGAGCATCTGGTAGTATTAGTAGTAGCAGCAGCAGTTTTGGCACAGAACATAATCCAACCGTTTCACTTAAATTTTTTTATCATCATCACACACTCCTCATGTTTGCCAAGTTAAAGGTGAAAGAATGAAAACAAGAACAGACAAAAACAACTGTAATAATAGGAATCATATGCCACCTTGTGTAACCCAGTACCAGAAAACACTGTTTTTCATCCTGACATTGTACTATAGCTATGAAACAAGTATAACAATTGAAAAGAGAAGAAAAGTAGATCTCAATCTCAAATTGTTGATCTTCCTCCTTTTCGTCTTCACAAATAGGTTGCATGATTTTCCTTCATTATATGTAGTTGTGTGTGCGTTTATCCCATCATATAATAAACTTGGCATACTCTTATTACTATTTAACTTTTTTGCAACAATAATAATAACTATAAGCCCACTTTTTTATTTCTGCCTTTTAAGTATTTCTGTGTACATTATTGTGCTATTGTTTTGATTCTTTTTTAAATAACATTTTGGCTCGTTTCAACTGTAGCAAAGCAAAAAAATGTTTGCGTAATTGGAATAAATATACAGCCACAAAAACTTGGTTTATTACGTACGGAAATCTTATTATGTCACTTGACGGTGAGTACAGTTTCAATGAAAACGGTGGATTAACGAAAAGGAGGCGAGTAGAATGGGAGAGTGTGCACAATATTTAGGATAACCTTTGAGATAACCTTTCTCGTGATGAAAGTAGTGTAAAGTTGCGCCAAAGGCTAACCTAGAATATTTTGTATTTTGAAAAGGAAAAAAGTGCAAACATGACCTGTTTCACAAACATGCTCGCGTTCTTACTGAGTTCCCTTTTCCTTGAATCCTTGGGGCTTAGTAGCGCTGCTCCTGCTCCTTCTTGCTGATCTGTTTAATTTATACTTTTCGTATTTTCATCGGCCCACTGACTGATTGCTCATATGACTGATATTCCCAATTTTTTTATTATGATGATGATAAGGAAAAAATGATAATCCTGTAATTATTATTACATTAATTAAGTTTTACCGCTTAACAATGCTTTGGGCGTTATAAATTGCATGTTACATATTTGCTTGGCGAGAAAAACTCTGTTGTTTTTAATTATAAACTTGGAACGCAGTTGCAGGTTGTAGTAAATACGCTAGTCAGCTTTGCTTTGTCTGTTCAAATCCTGCACCTTATCATTTGTTTACACTTTTACATTTTTCTTAGTTGACCACTACCTATCAAACTTGTATCAAGCTTTCGCACATGGTCTAGCCAATAAAAGTGGCTTATTTAAAAAAAATACTTGTGTGATTACTTATTTGATAGCTACACAAAGAGTACACGGCAAGACATGCCTGATGACAGTAGTAATAAATTTGATACCAAGAAACAATGTCTATTTCTATACTCATACAAAAGGACGTTCTTTTTCTTATCTTATCTCAAGTACATAAACAATGAATGGTAGTAGCGCTAATTTTTGTAAAGTAATGGTAATGTTATTATTATTATCAAAGAGAAACTGCCCTTTCGAACATCACATGGTTATATAACAAAAGTATTGAGATAAAAGTAGCGTTTCACATTGTCAATTACCTATGCTAATATCGCTTATTAGTTTATTAAATATTTATATCGTACATGATCACACAGTAACTCCCTCTCTTCAGTTCAAAAAATACCTAAAATACATTCTTATATTTGACTTTACCACAACTATTTTTGTCACCAATATGCAAGTATATAGGCTTTTCTCACACACAGCAGCTACAGAAAGGGTAAGGGTACTGGTTATTTTTATCTCCTGTTCGCCATTGTTGAAGGACTTTTGTATACCATTTGTAATTTCAGTTATATACTATATATGTTGTTGTTGATACTTGATGATAATATTGTTATTCATTTTTTGCCATTCTACGTCCTGTTCGATCTCCTTCAAGCCAGCGTTTTAAAGATAAATCAGCACCTCTTTGTAGACTTTTACACATCTACCATGATACGCGCATAGCCTTACGGCCATGACGTAACACAACTCTAGCTAATCTAGCTCGACATAACCATAACTATTTTACTCCCTTCTTCTTGTCACGGCCAGCCTTAATGCTGCGCGCTCAGTAGAGAATTGACGTTTGCTACTATTCTGCCTGACTTTATGTCAAGCCTCATTTATTTCTCACAATCGACAAAAAAGCGTATTAACAAATGAAGCATGTAACATACAGCCGCAGTCACTCCAAACAGTCACCTAAAGGGAACTTTTTGAAAAGTTTGTTTTCTATTTAAATCTTGATCAGCAGTGATATTTATCGTACATTGAACAGGGTGAGAGGGAGGAAAGGGCACTTGTACTACGTACATATTTCACTGGTAGAGAATGGAGATATCATCAGTATTCCTGTGGTTTATATAATCAACTTGTGTTATTATGAATTGTACTGATTATGTAAATGTAGCAGTAACAAGAGGCACTTCAAACATGATTTTATTAAAAAGTGATCTCTGAGCTCGTGCTTGCTTGTTATTAGTATTATTGTTCCATTCAATTTACTATTCTGTGGTTCTTCACCCCTGCGTATCTATCAGAATTTTATGCAGCATACCTATTTCATTATTATGCACTATCAAAGGTAATTTTTCAAAGTCCTTAACAATGTAAAAGTGACATAAAGTTGCGCAATACAAAGATGATGATGATGATCAGTAGTAAAATGTAAAAAAAATATACCTACGCATTCAAAAGGATCTTGTAGCAACTTTTATCGTGCCACATATAATATGTGGCAGTATAAATAGTTATTCTATATAGGTATACGCAGAATAAAATGAATATCCCGGGCCCTTCTTCTTTATTTTACATTATCATCATAACAATGTAAATCAAATAATTCGTCTTTGTATTTATTATTAGGTCATCATTGTCGCAATTATCATTAAATCCGACAATAATCGAATAAAAATGGGCGACCAATCATGCAAACGTTTAATCAAACCGTCTTATTCAACAAGCGTTACGGATAATCATATACGCTTTTACTAATCTATAGGTATTCAAGGACTTTTTAACAAAAAATTATATTTCTGCCATTACCGTTACCGATACTAACTAGCAATTTATACAACATTGATTTAAAATCGACACAATGTTTACTTTTCATCATCTCAAAAATACTCATGTTATGGCTCAACGAATTATGATGGTCATCATCACAGTTAAGTACGTTCTCCAAATTGAATGGTTCATCAGAAAAGTCATTATCAAGCAGCGAAATGTTTACAAACATTTGGGACAATGTTATTTTTTTACATTTAAAAATGGCAATGAAAACGGATATCGAGTGTTAAAGAGTTTGGGAGGTAATAATGCAGTTTGTAAGTTGATATATGGTAAAAATATGTGTAGTTATTATAATAGAGTATGGTTCACTGCAACTTTCACAATATGGTTTGTGGTGGGTATTTATGGAATAGCATTTTTGGCAATGACGCTAATAAACAAAACAAATAAATTACCGGTCATGTATGATGATGACCATGTATGAGGGCAGGTATGATGGTAACTTATATTGAGGATATATGATATAAACACAATCCACTCTACTGACCCAATTTCGGTTAGCGAAAACCGTTTTTTTGTGGAAAAAGTCGCATTCAAAAAGGAAAAGAAGCAATTGCAAATTTCTCAAAGTTTAAACCAAGATAAGATTTAAACAAAATTCGCAATCAAGTGGTTTGAGTTTGAAATTGGTTTTTGTGCAGTTGGTGGCCATATTTTTATGACCTATAGAAATTGAAAAATGGCTTCTTAAGATGATTACTTGAATGCAATCGGTTAAAAAACTACTTATTCCAAGCTCGTATACTTATTTCACACCAAAAAAGATGATGAATCACATGGTCTGCTGTTGTGGACGGACAGTAATATTGCAGCACAAAAAATGTGCGTGGGGAAACATGTACTTTTATGGTCATACATTTATGCATATTGCTCGGGCATTTGAAAGTGGACTAGATAATGAACCTTAATTGCAATAAATATTGCTTAAAAGCTACATTTTTGCAACTTATCATTGCCACCTCGCACCATGCTTAGACAATGTGCCATCAATTCATCCGGATTTGTCGCTAATAAAAATTGGTTTCATATGAAATATGACGTCGAGACGGCCAAGTTTGATGATGTATTGCAATTTTTTTAAAGAAGAAGAAGAAGAAGAATCGTCTTATAAAGCGCATTGCCGTAGCTGCTACAACTCATTATCGCCACCACTAACAATGCAATAAAGTCAACAAGAGTAATATATCTTTTAACTAGACAAAAAAGTATATTATCCCTTTGCGTCTTTTCTATTTTACGCTTCTAGTCGCTACCGTATATCCGTTTTCTCTGCGTAAACTTTTAAACTGCAGTAACTGGTTGAATAAAAATTGCCAAGAAATATATAACGTTATAAAGAGAGAAAGAGAGAAAGAGATGGCTGCATGTAATAAACCGGCCAACCCATTCTGAAGCGATTGTTCCTGTTTTTTATGATGCCAGATTTGAGTTTACTAGGTGCTTTTGTTTCTTCTACGAATTTTTGTCTTTTATGTTCATTTTTCGGCATGATTTCACCACAAATCGTGAGTATAATGTTATTACAGGCAATCTGATTTGTATAAAAATTTACTTTTTTTCCCTACACAAACAAGCATGCATGAAAAAAACATGAAATTCCTACACAAACAAGCATGCATGAAAAAAACATGAATGAATTATTATTTTGGTTTGGAGAGAAGAAGAAGATGAAGCTACTTGTCGAGTTGATTGAGTGAGTGCATCTAGTTGTAAGTACACTTTTGCACAAATAATGCAATTAACTTCAGGTGCTAATCAGGGTAGATCAAAAAAGATGTTTCAAGGGTGTCATACTTCTATGAAAATGCAAGTGCGTAAAAATTTAACCACTTTATTTTCTACTCATTGTCGTGTCCTTTCCCTAGACTCATTTCTAAAGAAAAAAAGTTTCTGGCATGACCTGAAATCCCTTTTAGTTGCTGCTTACAATTTAAATCTATCAACAGAAAATGTGCAATAACGCGTAGAATTATTATTATAATGCTACACTAAAGATGATGGATTTGGACGGCTTGTTTGCTTCTGTCAGTTGTTATTGTACGACGAGGGACTTTGCAAAAAGTTTTCAGCGTAAAATGGCATTCGTGTTGCTGTTATAGCTTTTTATACACAACAACAACAACAGAAGCTTTCTCTTCCTTCCTTTATGCATTATGTATTGAGTATTAATATGTGCTTAGTGCTTACATTACTGATTTAGCAATTTTTTAATAATTCTCAAACAAAAATTCCTTCCCTGCAGTACAAAGTGATTAGCGGCTGTCATGCGCTTGTCGTAATTAGTTAATTGATGATATGGATGAGTTGCTGATTTACGGGCTGAAGTAAGTTGTTGCGGTTGGTATGCTGGTCTGTGGGCTTGCTTGAGTATATGTGTTGCATTGCATGTGAAATTGAAACCGACATGATAATTACAGTATGATGATGACGATGACTAGCATGGTTGCTGATTTGCCTTTTTACCAAAAATAATGTCTTCATTTTTTGTTTTGTTTATTTTTTTTTGCAGATATGGTAGTGAATTAGTAGAAATAGATTCATGGTCGAGTCACAATTGGACGTTAGCTCTAGCCAAGAGATTTTCTCACGGTGATCCCAATTTTTGGCTTGGCTTTAATACACTGGATGACCTCCGAACCAACACGCTCGACTCGGCGAGTGGTTCTCTCCTCTCGCAATATGCAGGTGAGTAGTATAGTAGTGATGATGATGATAAATAATAATAGTTTTATTGACCAAGTTGAACGTGAGTTACCACTGCAAAAAAGCTTTCTCTATTCTTATTGATGGTTATTGTACATTTTAAAATTTCAAACAGGTTTCTGGGCTGAAGGACAGCCTAATACCAAAGCGGGTAGATGTGTTCAATCTTCCACTGGAAGCTCCACCGTTAAATCCCTTCAGTCATGGGAGCTGACCAAGTGTGAAAATCTGATGCCTTTTGTATGCAGAGCACCTGCATGTCCCAAAGGCGCCCATCTCTGCTCCAACGGGAAATGCATAAATAAAGCTTTCTTGTGTGACAAACAAGATGATTGTGGCGACAGCTCTGACGAATTAAACTGACCCTGAGATTTGCAGATTTTACAAAACGTCTGTGGGTGCTTTCGTTGAAAGTCCGGGTTTTCCGTCACGGTATCCATCATTGTCTGACTGCAAATGGACTTTGGAAGCGCCAGAAGGACACAGTATTGTTCTCCAGGTAAATAAAAAAATGTTATGAAAAAACTCATTATCCTTGAAATTGCTTTGACTTCCAAGAAATGCATTTTTCTGTGCATGACTTGCAGAAATATAGAGCACATCAATAGCAATGAAATATTTTTTAAAGATTATAAACCACATTCAATCAGTATGATGCAGCAACAATCAAATAAAGCTTCTTTCAGATTTATCCAAACAAATAATTCAATGCACACATGTTAAAAAACGTTGGCTCTTTATTGAACATTTCAAAAATTGGATAAAAGAAGTACAAGCTTTTATTAAAGAGTGATGTGATGAATAGAGTTGACGCAAATAACTACCACCATAAGCCTACTTGATTCTATATGTATATTAAACACACCGCAGCATTCTAAATATGGAGCTTAACCAATTACACTGCTTGGAAGTAGATCATCATTATTATGCTTTCACAATAACAAAACGTTTATGTGTTCATATTTGGTTATCAAAGTTTTGAAGCTAACGTTCGTCTTTTATTACGTTTTCACAGTTCTCTGAGTTTGAAACGGAGAAGGGTTTTGACACGGTCCAAGTTTTGGGTGGAGCCCGTACGGAGGCGGCAGCAGTGAGCATCGCCACCCTTTCAGGCCGACTGAACTCTAGTGCCGTCTTTACATCCGCCTCAAACTTTATGATTGTCAAATTCAGATCTGACGCTTCCGTTGAAAAGAAGGGATTTCGGTAAGTAGTATTTGGAGTAGCTGCAATAAAAAAATAATTATGACAATGACGCGCTTGAACTGCCATTATTGAAGTTTTCGTTATATCATTATATGCACCATGTTTTATCGTTATCATCACTTTCTTTCAAATGTGCATCTTGCATTCTTTGCCTAAAAGAGTGCCTACATGTTATCGGTGAATCGAAACACATACCTATTCAACGTGACAATAATTATAGCTTATAACAAAAACGCGGTGCTTATGATTGCACAAATGATAAGGAATGAATTTATTTTTTTAAACTGAATATTATAAAATATTGGACGGGATCCAAAAGTACGAAAGGAATCCTGCTACCCCCTTCCTTTTCCCTACTACTGTTACAATGTTGTTTTGCCCACTAGAAAAATAAGTTTATTTACCAACTTTTATTTACCCAAAAAATCCCAATAGGTTTGTTCAAGTTTGAGTTTTTAAAAAATGAATGCAGTCGACACTACTTTTATATTGACCTCCTTTTTGCATTAGTCTTTTTCCTTTTTTTAATTGACGATCTTATAGATTTGCCCTTGGCACTGCATTTCATAAACAAAAAAGTTTGCCTTTGCCTAACTTTTTTCAAAGATTGTTGAGTTTTTCCGTTTACCAGAATTTCTGCTTCTTGTTTTCTTACTACAAACTTTAGACTTTGTGAAAGAAACGTATTGATTCAATCATTGTGCCTACATGCACAAAGGCGCACATCTCACGAAAAAGTAGAATTGAAGTGCAAACCAGTCACAAAATCATTTAAAAGATGTTTTTTTATTCTTTGCAAGCAACTAGGGAGAAAAAAATTCTTGGTTGGTTTCTTTTCGTTTTGTAGTTGTTGTGTGCAGTAGTAAAGTGCATTTCATGTTTTGGTGGAGGAATTTTACCAAAAAGATTCTAGTGCATGCATGAGCACATATACCCCCTTTTTATATGAGATGGACATGATTATTACACAATCCGGTTTCAAATAATCGTTTTCGTGACCATCCGTACGTAGGTATAAACCTTTGACTAGTGGCAAAATGCACGATGAGCTCAATAATAATTGCATATACAGCAGCAATATGCATTAACAAAAAAATAACCCTTTTTCTCAAACATAAAAAAGTATTTTGTAGAACGTATGTATCGTCATAATCAAATAAGAATTTGATTTTTTATGTACTCAAAGGCACTTGTGGCCTAATAAAGTCATATATACCTGTATATGACGTCCCTAAACCTCTATCTCGTCACCTTTGTCGAAAAAAACATAATAACACTCCTTTCCTTAAATAATGTATATTTTTAGCCAAAAAGTGGATGGTGAGTAGTAGCATTTTTTTTAAAAAAGCAATAATGACAAAGAGGGTGCACCTGGTTCTTGTGTTTTGGTGCGTATAGCACAAAAAGTGGATGGTGGTGAGTAGCATTTTTTTTTAAAAAAGCAATAATGACAAAGAGGGTGCACCTGGCTCTTGTGTTTTGGTGCGTATAGCTTAATGACTAATGACATGATTTATTTGTGTGTGTGTGAGCTCAAATCAATGTCTTTTTGGTATTGAAGGAGGTTATGCAAACATGATACAATTATTTATATTCACCCCAATTAATCTCATTTTTCTCAGAGCAACATGGAAAACTGAACCTCAGTCCTGCGGAGGTTCCCTCCGGGCCACCAGCCACTCACAAGTTCTTACTTCCCCAGGATACCCAAATTCTTATCCAGGAGGGTTAGAGTGTGTGTATGTGATTAATGCACCCCCAGGAAAGCTGATAACATTAAAGGTACGCACCTATAAAAACTCAATCATAAAAATGATGATGATGATGATGATGGTGACTGATGATGACTCATTTATTCATGGGCACTATTCTCCTTATTGATGATAATTATCATGTTTTTAAACTAGGTTGAAGATTTCGGTCTCGTTTCGCCCAGAGATAATTTGCTTATACGCGACGGTGACAGTCCATCCGCGCCCAAACTGGCTTTATTGACAGGGCCGGCTTCAGAAAATCCTCGCTACATTACCAGCACCGGAAGCAAACTGTACCTGTACTTGACCACATCTGGAAATGGTGGCAGCCCTGGTTTTCAACTCAAGTACTATCAAGGTTAGAAAAATATACACAAAAATGTTACAAATACATGTACATTTAAAAAAAAATTTATCTTGTCGTCTTGTCCTGTATAAAATGTCGTGTTTATACGCATTTAAATGTCAAAAAACGCATATAGCACATGCCAAATAATGAGAAACTGACAACATAATGCCTCGCCCATGAATTTGACTCGTCAAAAGCAAGTAGAAAGGCTATAAATCAGAAAACCAGGCTAAGCCAATGAAAAGTGACAAGAGTTTTAGTTTACAACAATACTCGTTTTGTTTTTTTTCTCGCTCTTTAAATGAAATTAACATTTTTGATCATATATAGCCACTCATTTTTACGTACATTCACGCATGAAGCACGCTTACGCGCGGTGGTAATGAGTGTTATATTAGCATATTAGAATGCAATTCAACTTACGCATTTGTAATAAGTTTATTTTTTTCTTGGGGAGTTTTTCTGCGATAACATCAATTCCCTTTCTTTCTGACACACATAAAAAGCTGTACAATGTGCAATGAATTAGATTATAAAGAATAAAGCAGCCATGTTCAAAAAACTCATCATCATAGACAGGATGCAAATGGATTCTTGTAGTAGATGCTTTGTTACTTGTTAGGTTGATAAAATGATAATCATGATGCGCGATTTGTTTTATGGATGAACAACTTTTACGCAAATTTTTGAATGATATTATTGCTTTTTTTTATTATTGTCATCCTTAACTTATCGCGAACATGATGATTTGGTATGAGTTTTATGCATGCCTTTTCCCAAATTATGCATCTACAAAAGTTTTTGTATTAAACGCGTTTACGCACTTTTCCTTAAAAAATAATTAATGTCATCCGAGCCAACTTATTGTCGGTACAACTATCAAAGGAAATACCTACACACTGTCTTTTTAGCAATGTGTACCTTACATATAAGCACTAAAGCACTTTTTTAATTCAAAGCTCATATGTGTATATGTGCATGTTCATGTGCCTATAAGATAGCATTTTATAACGTCAAAGAAGTTCTCATTGAGAACCACACAGCAGGCATTTAATCGAGAGAGGCAGTCCCAGCAGTTTCATAAAACTGTTCAACGTTCGTCGTCGGTACAAGAATTTCCTTATAACTCATTGGCAGGTTCATAAATTTTTTTCAGCACAATACATTGTATTTTTTTATTATTACTACTGCAGCAAACCATGTAGCCATCATTGTCGGTTATCTACTAGAAATGCAAGAATAAAAAAAACTTGCTCAAAGAGAGAAGGAAAGTACAATTAGCAAAGTACATTGTGTAGTAGTAATAAGGTATAAGGCTGTCCGTCTCTATATCGTCTTCACATAAACTTACTTTTTATTTACGGAAAATGCAATGAGAAAACAATGTAAGCCATAAGCCACCGCGACGAGTTTAAGGGGATGATAGATAGAATTACTGTTGTTAATATGATGTAAAATAGCAATTGTGCAGGGATGTGTATTCTACATTAAATTATCAAGGTATATTAAAAGTTATAACTGTTATGTTAAATTGAAATCCAACAACTGTGAAAGAGCGAATCCACCTCCTCCGCTCTCATTTATGTACCTGTTCTCGTTTGGTGTCGTTGGCTAAGATGCATCACTTTTCCTCCCCATCATCACATTAGCGGAGATAAAAGAGGGAGTTGAAGAAAGATGACGGTGATGACGATGATGACATTGCAAATTGCAGGATAAACGTTTCCGTTTTTATCTTTCTTTCCCTCTTGCCAGTAAAAAAGGCATGAGTTTGAGTGAGGGAGCATGTAAAAAAGTGCAAATTGAGGATTGAGAGTGTTTTTATGATTGAACTTCAGAGAGCAAATCAGAGAGCAATTTTTTGTCTTGTTATTTTTAAAGAGACACGAAAAGTCATGCAGGAAAATAATTGTAACTTTTGATTTCAATGTCCTACATAATAATAGATGGCTTTTGATTGTATTGCTGTAGTGCATGATTGGGCTAGCAAGTTCAATCCAGAAAGTAATAAACTGTTAAAGTAATTTTGGTTACAGCGACATTTGAGTACATGTATTAATATTTTGAACTTTTGATAAAGCTTTTATGAATGAATAATATCTGATGATTATTTTTATTTTCACTTGATTGTTTTTTTAGGATGTGAACAAGTGTTGACTGTAGCAAATGGGTCAATTTCATCACCTGCCTTTGGTAGCGACATTTGAGTACATGTATTAATATTTTGAACTTTTGATAAAGCTTTTATGAATGAAAAATATCTGATGATTATTTTTATTTTCACTTGATTGTTTTTTTAGGATGTGAACAAGTGTTGACTGTAGCAAATGGGTCAATTTCATCACCTGCCTTTGGTCTCGCATCCTATCCGTCCAATCAGGAATGCACTTACTTGATTAAACGACCCAAGGGTGGCCCATTGTCTCTCCGTTTCACTCACTTTGATTTGGATGACGGAGATTTTGTTCAGGTAAGTCACAACAGAACACCATGATATATTTATAATATTATATTGCTTTTATTATTAGTGTTTTTAATTCATGTCACATAAAAAGGGCTTGATTCATGGTGTTTTCACCCATCATCTTTCCCATATTTTTTGGTCTTTGCAGTCATGATGTCATGAAGATGAAGATCATGATGATGATGATGAGTGTAGTGTACTTGGCAAAAAAGAGGAAACTTAATTTTGCTTGATTCATGTTTTTTTCTAAAAAAAATAATTTGCATTTTTACCAAGTGCCACTACGATATCAAGTGTCGCTGCCGTTATTTGTTGCATGCAACAACGCGCAACACTCGATGAATTTCAATGAGAGACTTTTTGCATTCTTTGCTGGTATATTAGCCCATTTTCTTTCCACGCAGGCATTTTTCTGTTCTAGTGTCGATTTCAACCATTCTTGTGGCGATATGGTGTAGCAGTATAAGTAACACCACAATATTAATAATAATTGTCATTGTTTCATTCACGCAGTAATAATGTGATTGAGTAAACCCTTATTGCATTATAAGGCTTCTCATCGCGGTAATTATTATTTTGTGATTTATTTATGTTTTTAAAGAAAAACACTTTCCTTTCAAGGAATTTAGCTTTTTTTTAAAAAAAAATGGCTATTGGAGCACGTCGCAACTTTCAAGACAAGACAAGTGTTTATTTATTGCACCAGAAAATGAGCGTGCTTACTGCATCCCTGCAACAACATGATTTCCAATTTTATTCATCTTTACATGTACAAAATCTCTGTACGTCTGTCTAAAATTTCGGTAGTTGTTAGAAGAATACCTCATCATCATTAATCATTTTTATCAAAGATGCGTAGGTATATGCTTTCTAAATATTAATACACACGCTTTGTACACATTCAGAAAGGACTCACGCAATTACTGAACATTTCTTATTTCTTTCTTGTGAGCATTACGTAAAAACTGTGTTGCGATATCATGACATTGTTTTGTATCAATTATTTATCCTAATTAATTTACTTCAATCACAGTAGCATCATCATCATCCATCCCATTTCCTGCAAGTCCAGCAGTCCCATCTACACAAATCCACACCTTCTTACACAGTCAATTTATTTTGTTTTTGTTCAACTGGCAATCATTGAATCATTATTGACTTGTAATCATATCGCTCCATTCTTCCTTTTTGCAGAAAAATCCGTATTTTTCTTTCTCATTTTGAAAATCATTTTTATAATGCAACCATTAAATGTAATTAACTTTGGCTGTACCTATTTTAAAGAGGCAGGTTCGCTAATTACATTTTTATTATATCCATTCAACTAATTGAAACAACTAACGCTAATATACCTCGAAGGAGTACAATGCATTGAACTGGTTGCATTAGGGTATTATCATCACCCAGCATAATTATGAGTCAAAGGGGAAAATGTTGGCAGTAAAAAAGCCCATGTAAGTATTAATATTACTTTGGATTTTTCCTAGGTTAGTAGTTTACAGTGCCACTATGCCTATTGTAGATGCTACCATCAACACAACGATCATCAACCTCCACTCCAAACATTGACTCTGTAACTACGCTAATCATATTATTTTTTATTGAGCTCTTTTGACTTGTAAGGACGAATGAACACGGTGGTGCATGCAGCATCGTTCATCGTTGTCAGTCAGTAGATCGGTAGGTAATTTTCCCATGAAAACTGTTATGATGATGATGATGTGGTGTGTTGTGTATCAGGTGCCATATTTCCACCTGCTTGTTGCTACTCATTCCTTTGTATCTGCAAAGAAGCATTATATTTATTGCACATTTTTTATGGCTAGTGTGAGTAGTATTAATGAGCCAAATGAACCTTAGCATTGTAATTGCAGTATTGCAGTTGCGATTGCATTATATATCATTCATCAAGAAGGAGATTGGGATATTTTTATACCAAGCGATTTTATGCATGACACTGTAGCACACTTACTTTTCATTTTATGATTGGAGTGCGTGCAAATGTATATAAGGTCTGATTACAAATAATATATAGACCTCACTCACCACCACAACCACCACCAACGAAGGGAACCAATTGTCGCGTGTTGAAGCAACGCAACACTCTCTCAATTAATTTGTGATGTGACCCTTACCTTTGCTTTTTTATAGCACACTTACTTTTCATTTTATGATTGGAGTGCGTGCAAATGTATATAAGGTCTGATTACAAATAATATATAGACCTCACTCACCACCACAACCACCACCACCAACGAAGGGAACCAATTGTCGCGTGTTGAAGCAACGCAACACTCTCTCAATTAATTTGTGATGTGACCCTTACCTTTGCTTTTTTTATTTAGCAAGTGTGTAAAATGCAAAAATGATTCTAGATGGCGAAATGCCTGGGTATAAATACAATAATATATAGAACACGCGAGAGTCACACAATAAGAACCACCACCAACGAAGGGAACCAATTGTCGCGTGTTGAAGCAACGCAACACTCTCTCAATTAATTTGTGATGTGACCCTTACCTTTGCTTTTTTATTTAGCAAGTGTGTAAAATGCAAAAATGATTCTAGATGGCGAAATGCCTGGGTATAAATACAATAATATATAGAACACGCGAGAGTCACACAATAAGTTAGTAGGTAAACTGATGGAATCCTACTTGAAAAAAGATTCTCACACAAACACACGCCGAAAAGAAGATGTCTTGGGTTTAAAGTGCAGAGTAAAGTTTGCACGCTTGTTAGAAATATTGCCCAACTAGCTGATTTTGACACAATTGTGTTACATTTTTCTAATAATGATGATACGCATCCCAGCATATTCACCCACCATCAAAGATGAGTTGTGTTGTGATGATGATGATGAGACTCAAAAAATGCACTAATTGCATTCAAAATGTCGACAAGAGCTTGTTGGATGGAGAGAAGAGCATTTAAAAAAATATCATCACTGCAGCGATAGAAATTGGGGTAATGAATTCAAACCTTGCAAATAAATACCTATGCAAATTTCTATTTTCACAGAAAAAAATGTTATTATGTTAATGAATTCAAGTTTGTTGTTGTGTTTTGAAGTAAATAAGATTTTTTTAATTTTTGAGAATTGAAGAGAGATAACCTTACACCTTTATTATGACTTTTGCCTTGCAAGTACATTGGCAACCTTACCTTCAAGAAGAAGTGCACACTGCTTTCAATTTAATTATGGAAGTTTGAGGAAAAAAAACAGTTCTGAAATAGGCAGATTGATAATACCAAAAGTAATCATAAAAAGTATTATCGTGTATCGGTCATCGCGATGTTTTCGCAGAGGAAGTAGTTTTTCTTTTTAGACACACGACTTGTATATTTTTTTCTTTATGTCATTCTCAAAATATTGTGCTTCCCTGTGCGGCTGCCATATCATGTAAAAGACATCAATCTCGATAGTATGCAGTAGTTATTGTGACTTGTAAGTACGTACGGATGAGATTTGATAAATGAATAAATTACATGACCAATGCCTCGATTCTCGATCGTCGATGCGTCCATTGTTTAACTGTTGCATGTGACGTTTTGCGAATACACTTTTTTTGCTGTTGTTTGAAATCCCGCAAGCTATTTTGCATAATATGCCTCGAAGCTATGACAAGATGAAGATTATCTGTTTTTCTGCGGGTACTTTCAGAGAATTATTAATGCAGTCGTCAATGCGTTATACTCTCTTCATTTTCTAAAACAAAATCCCATCAACAATAATAGTCCTCTGCATAAAACACTGCCGAAATATATAGCCATCGTGTACTTTTGATTTTAATAATTCTCTCAAAAATCATACGCTTGGACATTTTTATGGCCCTGCCATGTTAAATATATGTGCTAAATGTATTATTATGGCAGTGTGCAAACGTATAGGCATTTTTAACCATTACGAATTATTAGACAGGTGGAGCAGCAGCAGAGGTAGGCAAGAATATATCCGTATAAGGTGCTGAAAAAAAGATAATATGGATACCCAGCTTCTAATCGACAGTTTTAATACTACGTGCATGCATCTCTCTGTATTGTATTTTTGTTGATGTTATTATTATTATTATTATATACTCATTTTCCTAACTGGCCAAAGTCAAGTTCAATGTCCGTCTTGGCCCAAGTTGATATGTTATACAGATGTGCAGGCAGACCAGTCGTTTTACTACAACTGCTGTTGATGTTCACGCTAAAATAATGAAAGAAAGAAGAAGCGAAATGCTTTGATTTTTACAATTTACAGCAAATGCAGAATTCTGCTTGCTGATTCTCCACGCAGCAAGAAATATACACGGCACAGATTGTTGTTCTTGCTTCTTCATCTTTGTCGGATGGTCTTTGCTCACATTACCATCATTATCTCTCTGCTACTGCATTTTCGTTGAGCAGAGCCAGAGCAGTTACGACGATTAAACGTTATGTATCAAAAAGATACACACTTTTGGAAGAATTCATGTATTTTTATAAAAGAGC
>JAANSP010000213.1:0-26083 GCA_036850745.1 Homidia socia
AGCACTTGCGAAGAAACATCCCAAAACGTGTTTATTGGCGCTTCTGGATTCCACATTTCAATCTTTTCCGGTCGGTGAAGCACCAATAAGGCCTCCATTGCCTCTTGAGCAACGTCTGGCATTGATGTTTGGTGGACCAGAGATACCAATCCATTGATTAGCTCAAGTGTTGAACTCTGAATCTCGTGACCAGCCTTTCCTTGATTCTGTTCAAAATTGAAAAAGAAAATATAAGTGTCAGTGGAGCTGCTGTTTCTAACATGCTGTTGGAAAACACAAGTGAATTATTTCCTCTTACATTTAGCATCAGCATGGGATCCGCATGAATCAGTCGAACCATCCAAAACAACAAATTTTTATAGCTTGACGGCTCCTCGGATGCTTTCTCCTTGAACTTCAAGTTTGTCACCTTCTCCTGTAGTGTTAATCTCTGCAAAATTTCAGCACCAAAGAAGCAATTTAAAGTAAGTATCACTGCTCGCTTTGTTTAGCAAAAAATATAAATTTTGTTGGTCTATCTATGCAATTTATATATAATAGGTAATTATATTATTTTGTAAGTCCACTCCTTTTTTCATAGTGTTGTTATTATATTTGTAACGAATTATTAATTAATATTACTAATAGTTTGTTTTTAGCAATAACTGACTCTCAAACAATAAAGGGAAAATAACGAAAAAAAAGAGTAAAAATACTAGAAAAGATAAAGTGAGCAAGAGAGAAACAGAAGAGAAGATGTATTTTACCTGGCATAACTAAATTCCACCAAAAAGTCATTTTCAGTGTGATTGCAGCAGCAATTATTTTATTTTTGAAAAGCAGCGCATACAAGAAGAATAAGAACAATGAGATGAAGGTACATTTCTTTACACCTTTTAATACACCCTTCACGGAAAATATACGATATTTTATACTTTATATTTTTTTTAAATTTCTTTTTGCATGAGGGGTAACTGGATGTTCATTTAATCATTTTTTTATTAAATGCAATCGTAGTAGTTCATATATATTGTAGAAGTAGTATGCTTCTTAAAACCAATACAAGTCGTTATATTTGTATGGGATGATTTATTTACCTGAATCATTTTTAATGGCGTGTGCGAGATACATCCTTGGGTAACTTTGTTTAGAGTCTCTGTGAACATTGCCCTAAGCTCGGAGGATTTACTGTAGACCATATCAATTTGTGGCCACCATGACAGTCTTGGTTGCGTGATTATTCTTAACAAGAAAAATGCACCATGTGTTAAACTTTATGAGTAAAAAAGTATTTTGCACCTGATTGGAAACCCATGAAATGATACGTCAACTTACTTGTGAAGCGAACTAATTAAGACAAAGTGATATACGGGCGGAGAGCCTGGATTGAGACAGACTTTGAGCGGCTCATTATTATGAGGATTGATACGGAAGCAAGCGACAAAGCAATCAATCATGAGTTCAATATCAACGGAGGCGGAACTTTGGCTTCTTGAGAAGGGTTTGATTGGATTGAATAGTAACATCTGTTGATATTTTTTGGAAATCAAAAAATTAATAATGACAAGTCGTTTCTCATAAATATGTATTTTAATGTGATTTTAAATACAAATCCGGTCGATTACTGTACCTTGAGATCATTAAATACGTTTTGTACAAGTAGAAAAACGACATTGTTTCTGTCGAGTATGTTGATGTATGTGGAGACCTTGCATAATTTGACACAGGTAACGGCAGCAGCTTCAGTGAGCTGCTTGGAGGAACTATGTGGAGATAGGGCCTTCTTTAGGCTGTCCATAAACTGTTTCTTTTTGCAGTGTCGAGGAGAGCATGGAGCTCCTGCATCCGCGTTCACAATCTCCTCAAGAATTTTCTTTGAAATTAAAAAAAATTATCATAATGAAAAAATGCAACATTGGTTTGATACGTGTTAAGTGTACAATGTAAAATGTTTGTTATCGGAATACCGGTGAAAGAACAAGAAGCATGATTTGTAACGGCCACACAGCTGCCCTACGCTTATTATTTTCGGCAAAACTATCCAGTAACTCAAAAAGCGACTCGCAGCATTTGGCAAGCTCTTCACAAGGTTTCTTTTGCAACTCGGCAAATTCATGAGGATAGTTGTCCATCCAGTTCCATACTGCCCTTTCCAATGAATTCATGAGAACGAGATGAGCTCCCTTCTTTAGTGATTTGAACTTTTGTACAGTTTCTATTGGAACAATACGGCACACAGTTTTGTAATAGACGGTCATTACTTTCACTGATAATGTAGGAGATACCTACAATGTACACATGTTATGTTAAATCTTGTTCTCACCATTGAGAAGTTTGTTAAGTCGGACCAAATCCAAACTGATATGCTGTATCAGATCAATGTCTGTGTAGTCAGGATTCTCTTCATTTGTCGTGCTCAGTTCCTGGAGTCTGCCCGAGACGCGGTTGAAAACTGCGTTGAAATTATTTACAGACAGTGCGTACAGGACACGGGATGCGAGCGCTCGTACTTGGACCACTTGAGCGCTTTCCGGTGGTAAATCTATGTATTTATTTTGTAACACATCTAAATTTGGATCACATATACATAGTTTTCCAGTAAACTGAATAAATATTCAAATTTTTTTTGACCAATAAACTTACCAATAAACTGAGTCACCTCTCTCAGCAGTAGTTTGACATTCATCGCCTCATCATATCTGGTGGTGTCTTTGGGCTGGCCACTCAAGCATTTCTCCAACGTATCCATGACAATAAGCAAGGACTCGTAGTAGTGCTTTTCGAAATCCGGACCGTGGGGTCTCTGCGACGACAAGATGATAACAAACTGCAGAGATGTAATGGATTTATAGCATCCATATAGAAAACAAAAGAGAGCCAAACCGCAATTTACTTTCCAATTTTTTTTAATCGCTCAAGCTACAGCGCTCGCGGCTATTTAATTGTTCGTGGTTGAAAAGTTTAAAAAAGCGCTAAAAATATTTGTTTTAAAATTGTTTTAGTTTCAAAAAGTAAATCACACGGTAGTTTGGCCTCAATTTCTAATAATGGGGTATTATTCGTTATTAGTTTAAAAAAAGAAAGCCCTGCAAATTTTTCTAGATTCAAGATTACGTCTTTAAAAAAATTAATAATTATTAACTATCTAATAATTATTTTTGGTAGAAATATCTGAACGTCTGAATTATTACTTTATTCAATGATTTTTTGTACTTTAAGTCATTTGTGCAGTTAAACAGTGATTAAATATCTCTCTGACTTTCCCTTTTGTTTACGCACTAATTTATTTGTTTTCTAATTCGAGATAGAGAAAGGAAAGGACAACTTACCGTTTCGTTGACTTTTTGCAGAATCTTTGTAAGTCCTGATATGACCAATGAAAAGCGGTAGTGCGAAATGTAGATAAGACAGTCTTTGTTTTGCTCTACGTTGTACCTTGCATGAGTCGTCTGAGGACCAGTGCGGCAGGGCAACTGTTGTCAAAAACCCGAAAATAAAGGTCTTGAATAATTTTCCACTTCAGCGGTCCAATATATCATACATTTTATTAAAATTTAGTACACGGTGTCTGAAATAGATGTCACCACCTGTTTTCCAACAGTTTTCCCATCTTCCTCATCATTAGCATCGTTTTCTTTACTACTTCTACTAGTAGGTCTAGTACAAGTACAACTACCAACACTAGTTCCAGAGCGCGTGGATTCTTTTAACTCAATTAAATACCTATATATACTTGTAACTCCTGTATCTCTACATTGGAGTAAATTCCTTGTCAATATTGAAATATATTCTTGTATGGACGCCGTCGGCAGTGCCATTTTCCTGTTGTCAAATTACTATAGTCTCAATCTCAAAATAATGAATGAAGCTATACAGATAACAACTTTTGTTTCTTCAAGACGTCACAACTCGGTTCAACAACATAATATCCTGTTTCCACCTCCACAATCCTCACGTGCTTAATTATTAACTTTCATGGAGTGTATTTTGATGGCAGTGGGCGTGGGCGTACGAACTTTTTGAACACAAAGAACAAACAGTGATGAAATGTTCATTCGGACAGCAAAATCTAAAGAAACATTGGACATACACTACTGAGAGTATTTTAGAAATAACAAAAAATAAAACCATTTGAGAAGCCACCGATAATAATGTTGTACTCCAACAGATAGCAAAGATGTAATGAGAAAATGGAAGCGCTGAAAAGGCGATACTCGCCTCACTAACATCTCTACAAAAAAATAAGAAAATACTGTTGAATAGCGCTGCTGTTGCCAGGCAGTCCCCGCAAAGCAGTGCGATTTTCTACCGCTTTCGCAAAGAAATAACTCAAAGTAGTATGTCCCAATCAACGTCTATCAAAAGTAAAACGGGGTTGAGTTGATTGTGAGCATTGTGACGGAAGTGAAAGGAAAATAACGATGAGATAAAATGCTTCTGCTTTGTAAATTTAAGTCGGCTATGAATATGCATAATAATGACAACAATTGCAGTGAAAAGATGGATGGATGAAATAAAATTACTTTCTAAAAAAAATTTCTCTGAAGCTTTTCAAAGTACAGAAGATCTTTTAGTATGAATGTTTGTGCTCATAATCTGATTACAGATCTTCAAAGGGATATCTTCCAAGTAGACGTAGAAATACTTTTTCATATTATCCCTTCTTCTTTCATTTCGGATCAAGTATATTTAAAAGTACATATGCACAATATAAGTGCATCATCAACTAATTATTCTATGAGCTATTAATATCAGTTATGTTGATATCTTATTATTCCAGGGTCTCGTTAAAAACTATACGTACTCAGTACTTAAGCTAATAGCATATCGATAGTTGACAAGAAATTATTTTCAAAGTTGCCCTGTCATCTCACTTATCGTGTCTTACTTTGGTGGTTCCATTAGCTTCCATTGTAATACAATGGTAAGATGAGTAACTTGGCTACAATGTACAAAGATGAACATTTGAAACTAGATACGGTAATAAAAATTAACACGACAGTACGTCGTAACAACCAATTATTATTTACCGTACTGTCCATATTTCATTACTAGTAATGATGTAATTCAAGCCCATCCTGTCGGCCTTCACAGTTTTCACTTGAATAGTACAAATAAATAGCACAAGATTCTAAAAGAATTGCTCCACTAACAGTACTACTCTGTGCTTCTCTACGATCAATTCTAAGCCTGCCCTACACTCATTATTGAATTGAGTAACTAATTGACAGTTTGTGCATGCCCACACGAGATGGATTCCCCAAGTGAGTATCAAATGCCCCCTATTTAAATAATTGATTTATATAAGGTCTTGCCCTTTTCTAAATAAGAATTTATTCTATTCTATTGCATGAAATTAACATGGCAGAGCAAAGAATGAAGAATTTTGAAGAAATTTTATAATTATTATTAATATTGCTACCATTACGTTTAAAACACTATTTTATCCATTGAATAAGGTGACATACAAATATTATGAGCCTGTACGACAAAAATGCAACTACTTAATTGCACCTAATTTTGCAATACAGTTAATCTGCCTTACATTTATGCATAACCTTTGAGCTATTGTGAAAAAATGTATGTTTTAAAACCTGTCTTCTGACTAAATCCAACAAAATTGTTTTCTATATCACATTTCTCCTTTTATTTTCTTTGCGACTGAACCCTAACCAGCACGTTTCAAAAGGTGGATTCTAGATTTTACTAACAACAGACTGAATCATACCTCCGCCCCCACAGCACCACCTACACAAAAATTTCGTGTCTCCAACTGGAAAACAGGGGAAGCTGTTTTTCATTCTCGCCTCTGTTGCTGCTTCATTGTGATTTTTCTCCTGCTCAACTTTCTCCTCCTTTGGGCGAGTTGCCGCTAGATGTTGTGGAGGTGAAAGTAGAGCGATGCCGATTTTCACCCACGACATTTGACTGAAATTTTCGAGTTTTTAGATCGCGTTACTACATCAGATATGATTACAGGCTAATTGATAATATTTTTGTTACATGTTGTATATAATTAAGGATGTATGTCTATATATTTTTCGCTTCATATTCAATACTCTTCATTCAAACAAAACTGATTATTAAAACGATTTCTAATTTATGTATACATGAGCATGATTGTATACACTGGCATTTTAATACTGCTTTCGGAACGATTTGATTTCGCAATAAGGATTTTGACTATGCAATCTGTACACAGATATGGCCATGACATTTTATGAACAATCGATACTTTTGCTTTTCAAAGAGGAGAAAACACGTGAAATCCTTCATCTGATCCACTCTTGATGTCCAATTAGCCGTACAACAAAGCAAGTTCCTAGTAGTAGCAAGTGACAGCAATAATAAGTGGGATGATGATACTTGGTACTTGTTGTTCTTCCGCGTGTGCATGGAGCAGTAAAAGTACCTAAGCATTTTCTCCTTTTATGTGTCACTCAGATATTATGCGCTTGCAGATACTTTCTTTCTTTACAAGACAGTCTAATTGTATCCAAATCGTATGTCTAGTGAAATTCAACACCCTTCCGGCAGCCGCCATTATTAACATTGTTAAAAATGTACCCGACTAAAAAGATTAAGGCTAAGACGAAATATTCTCTTATTGAAATCGATTGAGGATTGGGACCACTTTTTTGTATATTTGTATTATGTGACCCCTTTTAGCCGATCAGTTAGACAAGTATTTCCGCAAAGTTGCTTTTCCTAATCGGCTTTGACAGCACTCAAACTCTATTATGGTAATGTTAGCAATTGCCTACATGTATTCATTGATCCTTTTCCTGCTCCCACGCATAATATTAAAATAATGTATCAAGTTTCATTTCTGGAAACCATTTTTTCCCTGAAACCGTAACCATTACCCATATTATTTTCTCAGAAATGAATTAAATTCTTTGTATTTTTGTGTATTCTAAATTCTGTTGATGACGACACTAACAAAGAATTGGATCATTATTCATTACTACTACTACTTCTTACCTGTTCCTCAAACCGCATAATGAGGGATGATACCCACTCGACGGGTTTCTGAGATGCCATCTTTTCCTGTTCTTCCACTCGGCCTCGTCGCCCACTTCTACTGCTGAGGGTCCTTTGTACTTCTTGACTTTTCCGTCCGCTCTCCTTCCTATCCTCTAATTCCTTCCTCTTCTTCAGACTTGCTGCTTTTTATATTGCCTTCACAATTTAACTTGCATATTTTTTTCATTCAACACGTGAATGACTAACTTATTTCATCGTCATCACAACTTTTAACTGCATACGTTTGCTCGAGCTTCACTCATCACCACACTCTCACTGCTATGCACTAACCTATTTGGCTCACTTTAATTTTACACTTACATTACAAATCACTTGCTGGTACAGTCTCAAAAGTCATTTCTATTTATATTCTTTTTTTTTAATTAACTTTTTACGGCGGCATCATCCGTCCGTGTAAAGACCCCCTGCTACTAGTACTACTGATAAAAAGAACAAACGGGTCATCATTCCTTCTTATCCTTGTCCCATGCAATAATAACAATGGAAATGACAGTAATATCATACTTTCTTAGTAAAATGAAGAGACAACAGTTAATTAATAATTATTACTAAAACACAATATAAGAGCACAATCGACTAAAATGTTTATCTGATGACATCAAAAATGCACATAAGGTGGTAATTGAATTGTAACGGTAACTCCAGAGTGAAATTATTTCAGAGATACTATTGACCTTTGCAATCTGCATAACATGTATAAATCACAAAGTTTCTAAAACAGCTTTTGCAACATTTTTATAGTTTCATTGTTTTTTTTAAATGTTTTTAACTATTATTATAATAATAGGTGTCTAGCACAATTTAGTCGAAAATAAGAACGTTGGAAATCCCATAAAAACTTTTTGGTTACTTTGTATATAATATAATACTGTTTCCAGCTCTACTGAAATTTTTCAAGTTTTAATTGCTATAATTGGATTGTATCGACAACCTTAGTAGTTTTTTATTATTAGCAGCGCTGCTGCTGGTGGTAGAGACAATCTATATGTGCTAGTATTTTTAACCTTGAAAAAATCAGAACTGGATGGCTTACAAATGGTATTTTAATTACGACATTAATACGCTAAATCTTCGATGATGACGAAAAAGTTTCCAAAAAAGGCGATTACGGTGGAGCTAAGTTTACTATTGCTTAAAAAAATTGCTAATAAAATGTAGGAAGAACTCAGTTATGATGATACATAGTACTGGTGACAGTAGTAATTGTAAAAAGTATTCCTAAAATACTGTGTACTAATGACTTAATTGCGAGAAGTTTCTGCAAGTTGTGCTATTTGCTCACAAAATTGAAAACGTTAGGATGGTTATTGCTAATTCAACCTGACAAAACAAGTCTATTATTTTCCCACTTCAATTTTTTGTAAGCGGCAACTATGGCGAAAAGTTGCCAATTCATATAACCCAGCAGTCACTTGTCAAATATATCACAAAAAATTCTAATAATTAGTTTACAACAACTTATCATGGTACGTGTACCATTCAGCACTTAGCAGAGGGATGAACTTTTTACAAAGTTAACATAAATGTCTTTAACAACGAAAAGCGACAATGAAATAAAAAGAATTAGCAGACAAACAATGGTTTCTTCCTTGCTTACGACCAAGATAAGGGGAGCACCAGCATGATTATCTGTTGTTACTGGTGATGATGAAGATGACAATGAAGAGGGTAGTTCCTCCCTTGTTGAAGGCGTTGCCATGACTTTTGTTTGTCTTTGTTGTTATAATAACCGGTTGATTGATACTACGCTCTGAATTTAGTTCTGGTTTCAGGAAAAAAAATGTTCTACAAAGGTTTTTTCGATGTTGCAAGCTTGGACTTGAGATGTGTGTAAGTTGTAAAAGGCAGTTTCTGCTTAAAGTGGAAAAGTCGTTGCACTGGCCATTTAAGAAAGATTCCAGGATTATCCTCAAAAATCAAAGTTTTTTCTTCAAATGTTATTTGCTGTTCTGAAGGACCGGATGGTCTTCTTTGATTGGTACAGGAAACAAGAACAAATACTTCAATTATTGCAATGTACTTGTAATCCAAAATTTTAATCAGTAAAAAATAATAGTTGCCAACGTTTGAAGGAATACGCAGTTTGCACTTGTTACTTGGAGTTAATTTGAAAGATTATTAAAGGAGGAGAAGTAAAAGTAGTAGAAGAAGAATAGACTAGTAAAAAGAGAAAAGGATCTTGTTCAAGAGATGTTATTGTGAAAACTAGGGAAAGAGAAAGTGCACTTTTATTCAGTGTTTAGTTTGCATCAGAAAGAAGGAACGTAGATCAACCAACGTTTAACGAGTCAAGTAGTATAATGCTGTCAACAACATTATTAATTTTGTGATATTTATACTAAATGTTGTCAAGTTACAAATGTTGCCAGCAACACTTTTGCTTAGAATTACTCGAACTGCCACTTATTTTAGATGGTACAGCAGCTATTGCTGCTGCAGCCACAAATAGACGCTTGCTGGAAAGAAATTGAAGGAAAAAGTAATCTTTTTGATGTGTCGTGCCGTCCTCCTCCCTGTTGTGTGGTGCCAAGTAAAAATACGACTGGAGATGTGGAGGTTGAAGGAAGATGAGGAGGAGGAAGACTCTGAGATGATGATCTTGATGATGATGATGATAAAAAATGAGAAATGAAAAGGTAGTCCTGTAGTCGGGCAGTAAGTATATTTCTCTTATAATATACGTCTATATTATTTTTCAGAGTGAGTTAGTAGTACAAGTAGTGGTAGTAGTCGAGTTTGATTTTGTCGTCCTTCTTTTTCCACCTAATAATATTCCCATGTACTTGAGATAGATAATAAACCTTTTTTTCCTCCATCAACTACTTCACTCCATTCAGCTTAACTTGTTCTCATTCCATCACCACCAACATCAAACCAGTGCAATACAACAATTTTGGTGTTAGTTATCTCAATAGTAGGAGTAGTAGCAGCATTAGACAACTTGCCAACCAAATAGCACCAGACGAAGAAATACAATAATCTATACTACTTTTTTATTTTCGTAAAAGGAGTATATTATGTTCCTACCACCGGGAGTTGTATGGAACGAAACAACTTGGAGGAAGCAACCTACCGACCAAGATATTCTTGCGTACCCACAACAACAACGTAATAAAAAAATAATAACACACTCGTGCACATTATACTTATACATAATACATTTTATATGCCTACATGGAAGCAAACATACATTTCTGCCCTACAAAATATATAATAATAATATACGTAGTTTATCGTTCCGTCCCGTTTCGAATGAATTTCTTTAGATGTCCACATATCCATAAATAAGTTATACTGAGTATTTTACTCTGTAAAGAATGATTATGATTATTATGAGCATCCATCCTGTAAAAATTGAGAATTCAAAAAGTAAGTATGCATCAACATACATACATAAGACGGTATTTCTCATGAAATGAAAGTAGAAGCCTATCCCAAAAATATATAGGTGAGGTGACTACAAAGTGCTATAACACGACGAAGAATGACTGGTGGTGTTGGTTGGTGGAGCACCAGACAACGCCGAGAAATCCTACGAAAAAGCATCTGGGATAGACACAACTGACACAAGAATAGAGAAACTATATGTCTTGTTGCATTCGTTATGATTATTGGAGTGATTCGTAGAATGGAGGGATAGCTAATACTATAATATATAATTGATGGAGTGAGAGGAGTACATAAACGGCTGTAGCGGTTGGCTAAAACATTAACTTGGAGAACTATAACAGATTGTAATACTACTAAATTGGTTGTTTAAATGAAAAAGATGAACGGACTGTGTATGTTTACGTTTTCAGAATTTAATTTTACTAATAATAATTAAATAACTCTGCGGTAGAACATTGTTCCAAGTAATGCTAATGATAAAAATAAGATATCTATGCACAAATTGCCAAATATGGCAAATTTGCTAGACCTGTAAATGAAATTATGTTTAAAAGCTATTTTCTCTTTTTGCATTTTTTTGGATTGGATTGAACTAGGTTGCAAGATTTCAAGGGAGCTTACACTTTTGTGTAAAGATGGTCAGATATCCAACCCACACCGTTGAACACGACATGGTGTTTTCGCTTTGGTGCTAGATTTATATATTTACCAAAGAAAAGTATTATCCCCTGTTTACCTTTCACCCGCCCACGCTCGTCTCAAATAGACGTAATATTATATGGAAATAGGTACAATATGTGCTTTTTATATGCATTCCTACTTCCTATGCCTATATTCACATTTTTTCTAATATTATAGGAGCGTGTCCCTGACGAGATAGTAGTATGGCTTGAACTGAGACATTTACTTTAAGGTCGTATCCTATCATTCATTCATCATTCATCCATTCATTGTTACTTTGTTACGTGTAGTTAGTCATTCATTCATGGAAAAAAACTAGAATACCTATATAGATTTTTTGGAAACGGTCGTACATGGAAAGGAAATGAAGAGCAGTTGCCGTAACCTATAAACCATATAGCTAGCTGATGCTGGATTTACTCAAACTTTTATGGGGCACAGTAATACTTTTTCCTGCCAAATGCTAGATTTCCATTGAAACAACCAGAGTTACATAGTTGTTAGTGGTTGCTATTGCTATCGCCTATTCAAATGAAGTTTTCAGTTGGTGTAACAGACGGGTAAATGCTGGAGAAATTTAATAGTGAATACCTTGTTAACCACAATATTTTCACTACCTAGGCAAATGATTGCACATCCAGTCAAAATTAATCACTAAGCTCTTACAAAATTCAATTGACAATAATAATCGCAATTCTTTCTTGTACTTACACTAATAAAAGGAAACTATACTCTATTTACAAACAGAAGAGTGACGAGAAAGAAAGGCGGTAAGGATTATTAATAAGAAAGAACGCGAACGCGTGTGTGGGCAGATAAGGAAGGACGTATGAAAGGAAGTTTCTGACAAAAATATAAAATGTATACAAAAATGTCATGCTCATATCCTTACTTGTCATATTTCCCTACTTTTTACATTATTTAAGTAACAATTTCCTGTGGAAAGATTGCCACCACTGCTACTACTACTACTGCAATGTAACACAAGTGGTACGTTCAGAGCTCTCTTCACCTATGCTCCACTTTCTCTCACTTGCCTTTTGATTTTATACCCATATGACAAGCAACTCGTAGGATTTTGCGTGGGGTGGAATAAAAATAAAATGTAAGTACCTTTCCCATCTCATTTTATCATCTTCATCCATATACATCGCATCTCACACAAATTCAACCAGGTTAACATGAAAAACGAGATAGACACTTGTTTTCTCGGAATGATGGATGAAACTGAGAAAGGGATAAAAAGGAGATGACAAAAAAAACATTTCTCGTTTCGAAATCCGAACTCGACCGACTTATCCAGTCGTTTAATTCCGCCCACACACTCCGACGACGAGCATTATCTTCTACACTAAAACGTACAAGTGTATACAATGACAATAATGATCATCAGCGGCAGCGACACTAGAATACCACCTCCACCTCCATCAGGAGAATCATTCTATTGTCCTCTGCCTCTCTCTCTCTCTCTCTCCTAGCAACATATTGCCTTGCTTATAGTAAGCAGAAATTTTTGAAGGCTTCCTGCGGCGCAATATTTTCCTTCCATCGTTCCATCAGTCGACAATCAACTATCAACATGACTTGATTTCCCGTAAGTAGTGCTTGCCTAATAATCTGTTTCTCAGATGCACATAAATGCAATATCTCGATCTCGGTAACATAAACGCTCAAAAATAATCGCTTTTCGTATAAATACACGCGTGCATACATGAGCCAGAAAAAAGATGGATAAAGTGTGGCTTCAGGTTGAATCTCGTATTAATATTACGGTATTATTAAATAAAAGATTAATCTCGTCAAGTCCATATTGCAATCAAACGTATTCCCCAACATGACAACATGAAACATGGTTATTATATTATTTTTATACAAGTATCAAGAGTGTTTTCCACCAACAAAAGGAGTAAGAATTTCCAGTTTCCAGTTCAGACTCTAGCCTTCCTTTAGCCACTGGATTTGCACTTGAACATCAAAAGGTAGCAAAGAGTAGGAGTGAAGCTGTGTGAGTAAGGCGAATGTATAAATCTTTATGCGTCCTTTTTTGGGAACTTTTTTTTTCGCAATGGATATTTGATATTTTCCAGGGTTATCCTATTTCCAGTTGAGTCTCTAATCCACTTGTTTGATTCAATGTGCCCTATCGTATTAGATTTCTTTCACCGTAGCAGCATTATGCGTCCTTTTTTGGGAACTTTTTTTTCGCAATGGATATTTGATATTTTCCAGGGTTATCCTATTTCCAGATGAGTCTCTAATCCACTTGTTTGATTCAATGTGCCCTATCGTATTAGATTTCTTTCACCGTAGCAGCACAAGTAGGTATTAACGGTTTTCACTCACTTCACTCCTCCAATAATAATCGTTTCCATCTACTACGTTGCTACTCTAACAACCATGCCACTTGGAGAACAGTATATATAGTAATTTGTTTCATGATACGGTTACTTCCGCTTCCATCGTCTATTCGCTCCCATTCACCTTGCGCATTTCATTCTTCGCATAATTGGCGTTGCTCCACTTTTAACAGTTGGAAGTCTCCATTACTACTGCTGAAACCGTGTTCAAAAAGGTCGTTTTATCGCTCTTCTCCCCGTTGAATTATTTCAGCTTACTGCGCTATCTATCTAATAGTATATATTATTCTTTATGAAACGATTAATGATACCAGGAATAAAATAAATACTAGCAACAAGGCAATGAAAATTTCAGTTTTGGAAAATATACGTTGTTATCACGTTCGCATGAGATTACTTTCTTGATTTTCCGTAGGTATTGCACAGTTGTCAAGGCTGTATTTGCTTATACAGAAAACAACGATAACGATGAGATTGTTATGAACTGTAATGATTATTATTATTAACCGGTAACTAGAGTTGTACGTCCAATGTAATAAACTTAAAATTGTTGAGTATTGACGTTGTTTCCTTCACATTGATTGATGATAAATGTGTCAGAGTAAGGTTGACACAGATAAGTTAGACCATCCGAAACAAAACAACGAATAAACAAATCACAACTGAACAAAACTAAAACAGTTAAAAAACACAACACACAAACAAAAACCGTCTCAATAAAAACTGATTTAAAAACGAAATACAACAGTTTTAAAATAATTGGCTGACAACAGTCAACTAGAGTAGGTATATAAAATTATAGGCGATGCTCTGAACATTTAATATTTAACTGCAAATGAAAAACTGTTCACTTTGAAATATCATTTTTCTTTATTATGAACTGTAATGATTATTATTATTAACCGGTAACTAGAGTTGTACGTCCAATGTAATAAACTTAAAATTGTTTAGTATTGACGTTCTTTCCTTCAGATTGATTGATGACAAATGTGTCAGAGTAAGGTTGACACAGATAAGTTAGACCATTCGAAACAAAACAACGAATAAACAAATCACAACTGAACAAAACTAAAACACAACACACAAACAAAAACCGTCTCAATAAAAACTGATTTAAAGACGAAACACAACAGTTTTAAAATAATTGGCTGACAACAGTCAACTAGAGTAGGTATATAAAATTAGGCGATGCTCTGAACATTTATTATTTAACTGCAAATGAAAAACTGTTCACTTTGAAATATCATTTTTCTTTTCTGTGCATTGATTGTGCATGTGACATTCCCATATCTAGCTACGTTTATGTTTATATTGCAAAAGTTGATCTTCCACGATTTTCATTCAACTGTACCATCAAGTAAATTATTTTAATAAAATATTCCAAGTGTTAAAAATTGCTATAACCCTTTTTAATAAACACTGATACTGCACTCGATTGAGTTGTCATTTGACAATTCAAAAGGCAAAAGTGCATAATAAACCGTATGATTAATATAATAACAAAAGGTATTTAATGATAATTACTAATTATACATATAGCTGATCCATTGATGTTGAGCACGTGATGGTGATAAAAATAACTTAATATTGTCCTTGACTTAATTTGAACATGACACAAACTGATTGACCATACACGAACCTAGAGATGATTTTATTTTTCATTCATTGTTCATTAAAGTTACAGACATTAAAGCGGTCATCATTAAGAAACGCGCGACACAAACATGCCTGATTTTTCCTGTTTTGGTTTGGTATCAACTTAATTGCTACTACAATATTCTACGTTATTGCTTGGTCCATATATCATCCCCAACATCATGCTAATCTTTTCCATCATTTATTTTAATATCCTCATCACTAACTAATGTAGTAACACAAAAACACAAAGTCAAATGCATAATAATAAAATCAAGACAAATTTGACCATTGATCAAGCCGCTTTTGTGCAACAAGTTCACAACCGCAAATCTCAATAATGGTTGTCNTCAAGACAAATTTGACCATTGATCAAGCCGCTTTTGTGCAACAAGTTCACAACCGCAAATCTCAATAATGGTTGTCATTTCTCCTCATTTAATCATCCAGTTTCCAGTACTTTTTATACTCTCAAGCAGCACAAAACAACCTTCTTTTCGGTATTTTCCCTCCCATTGATTTTTTACTGGCAGGTGAAAAAATGCTAGAATAAATATTACAACAACTTAACACAAAACAATCAACAAAAAAATCTGCAATCCGTTAAAACTTCATTTAACCGAGATACGACACATCGGATGTTACCGAAAAATATTATATACAGATTAATATTGTCTTTTTGTAAACTACAGACTTTTTGCAGTGTTAACTTTGCTGGTAATTATTAAAAAAATTATTATTCCTATTGTTTGTGCTACTACTGTTCCCTGCCTTTTTTAGCAACTTGTGCTATAGCAACCAACCAGTACATACAGCAAGAAGAGTAGAGCAGTGTGCCGTGCCGTCGTCGTGTTCCTGTAGGAAAGAGATTGTTTTTGTTTTTGTTGTACAATAAGTAATCATTACACATCCTTCTTCTTCTGCTAAGCTATCCATTATAATAATCCGACCGAAACCAACCACGAAGCTCAATTCCTCCTACAGGGAATGCAATGCATCTGCATTGCATATCTCTGCAATCTGCATTTCTGAATTTTCGTATTTTTTACTTTGTAAATTATCAGTAATAGTACTACTGGAATGTGTTTCTATCTGCGGTGTGAAAATGAATTTATTATGCAATTAGCAAGTTGTCTGTCTGTCTAACTGTCTGACATGCATTGACTTATAGTGATTGGGAAATAATATTATTATAAGCATTACGAATTATGCGAGATAAATAAAGGGAAAATGGAAAGATAAAATGCTGGGGAACGCTATGTAATTAGAAAGCAGGGATTCAAAAATGTATGGTGGTTTCTATGTTGAAAATAACAAAAATTAAAGTGGTTAAAACTATAACCCTTCCCTAACGAATGTACACATCACATACAGTAGTATTTCATTTCCGTAGTTTTTTTTCATGCTTACTTGTGGTATGGAAGTTACTAATTTAAGCATATATGATCTAGGTATTTGGCGAATCAAACCCATTTGTCCATTCTGATTGCCCATTATCCTCGTACATACTTGCATAAAACCATGTCACTTTGTACGATCATAAGCCAGAGATTAGTGTCGGTTTGTCGGTAGTTTATGTGATTTTATAACACGAAAATATATTTGCTGCTATTGTTCTGTTCGTGTTTTTGAATTTTTAAATACAGACAGACCAATCTTATTTCAGTAGGTTATTATCATTATTTATGTGGGTTAGTAGAGTTTCCTTGGAATTATGATGTTTGGATGTATGTAGATTTACAAGTAGCAGCTAGAGGAAACTGAGGAAAGTGTGAGTATTTTCACAGCCAAATTGCATCTCAAATTTTTCGACAAATGACTTGGCGATACGTTATGACATGATGTATTTTATCTGTAGTTATGCATAATGAAATTAAAAGAGAGAGACGCAAAGAGAGTAAGTTTGAATTTAAAAAGGAATTCTGTCTCGTTTTAAAGGTATAGCCATAGTACAGTAAATACATTTTCACGCAATTATAGTACTTTCTTTGAAAATTACTTTTTTACAAGCTCCCGTGTCTGCGTTCGCTGCAGAGCAATGAAATAACCAGACCAGAGGGAGTGTGAAGTTTATATTCGTACATACTTGGTTGATACTTGGATTTATACAGTTGTTGCAAGATTGCATATTTATTTATTGTTTGATATTAAATTCAAATTTGTTGTTTTTGTTTAAACTGAATACTGATTTCAACATGTAAACTTACTTAGGTATGCGAATTATCGGACGATGAACAGAGTTATTGTTATCTAGTTTTTGACGAGAAAAAGAATAGAATAATAAATATATATTTTTGCTTTGATACCGGAAAACGTTTGTTTGTTAAATATATATAATACCACTAGTTATCGTAGGAAATTATTACTTTATTCAGCTAGTAACAAATTAAATCGTTCTTTATTTATTGTTAAAGGTATTTATTTGGCTCAATTCAGAAATAGATTCTTTTTTTTAAATTTTAATCATTAGTAGTAACCTTTCCTTAATTTTAAGTATTTACTATATCAGTTCTTTAGGACCACATCTAGTTGCATTTTATTATGCATAGAAATAAGGTTTTCAAGCATCCAATTATACCTTTAGTATCGTATTTCCCTAAGTAACCTTTTCCTTAATTTTAAGTATTTACTATATCAGTTCTTTAGGACCACATCTAGTTGCATTTTATTATGCATAGAAATAAGGTTTTCAAGCATCCAATTATACCTTTAGTATCGTTTTTCCCTATTCACCGGAAAATTATTTGGAAACTACCCACCCGCAAACTGCATTTAAGACGCCTAATTAATAAATGCTTTAGTTCTTGATCATGACTTGCGGGATACGGATTTCTCAGAATTTACTAATACGATACAAAACAAGAATCAGATTAATGTTCAATACAACTAGTTAAATTATTTTAAAACTTAATATCTAAAAACATATTTTTAGGTACTGCTATTTCTAGAGTAAACAGTTATATTTTGCCAAGAACCAAAGAAAACCATACTTTTCCTGAGATACTTTTATTATGTTACTTAAAGAACTGAGAACATTTGTAGGTTGGTGACTACTTGATAATTGGTTTGCATAATGATTAAAATAATGATTCGACATCATTACATTGAAATTGTACTTCTATTACGTAAATTAAAAAAAACATTATATTTCCACTGTTACAATTAGCTTTAATGAGTTACTGCTATAAATCAAAACATTCCATTTTATACAAGTAAAAATAATAAGATCCAGGTATCCTTAACTTTAAAAGCATTTATCTATGCTAATATCACACTGTGAACAGTTTCCCTTCACCTCTAAGGGACAACAAAACTTACCTATATAACTAGTAATTAATAAATTAAATTATCGCTATTATCATGAAGTTGTTGAGTTCGTTTGTAATGGTGCAGGGCTTGTCATTTCACTTTCATTCTGGCTCTCCGCTTCTCTTAACATTTCATCAAATTCACTATACAGGTCTTGATATTTTAAATCCTCCAAGAGAAGGGTCAATATCTGTCTCAGGAGTTGTCTTTTATCTAATACGCCCTAGAAGTTATAAATGAAAAATTAATTCCACACAATTTTATTTCAAGATTGGTTCGAAAATATTATTGAATTGATTTTTTTTAATTGAAGAATTGAAATTACCATGATTGTTGGGACCCACTTTGTAGTGAACCTCGCTGCAGAATGAGTGGGTCCCAAGAGATCTTCACACAACTGATGTAATTCTTTCTCCAATCCGTGAGTAGCTAGCGACTTGGCTAGTGCTATTAGCCACTGCTTGACTCCCTCAGCATTCTTCATTTCCGTACATGTAGCCAACTTAAGTTTGATATGTGATACGATTGCTGGTTCTGGTTTACTTTTTAGTCTTCCATCCCCGGTGAATAACATCATTCGACTGGACAGTGACTGGTCGTATGTGCTGGACATTAGTGGGGAAGATACAAGTCCACGGGGGTCGGACAAAAGGAACCTATAGGCCAAGCATTCCAGTAATTGTATAATTATGATTAATCAATACAAACGCATGTTTACGAATATAATGAATATTTACATACCAAGTAGTAAGCTCAGCACTGTACATAAACGTTCTTCCCGTGTTGAGTACAATGATTGGAAGGCCGCCGGCAGCCACCTGAATTCGGGAAATGTCTAAAGCCCGGTCTATAAAAACATATTGAAAATTGTTCACGGTTAAAACTCATATCATAAGAAAGCATCATAAGATATAGCGATGGTTAGTCAGGCCCAGGTCTTACCTTTTTCCGAATCATATTGTGTGAGTAAAGGTAACAACGACTCGGACTTTAGAACCACACTCTTTGTATGAATATTCCACACGTGCATAACTGCCTTTGATGTTACAATAACAAGAAATGGCCCGTTTAGTACAGTCTTGCTTGGATGGCCTGATAGTATGATTGGGGGGAACGCATATCGACCTTTGATATCTAATATATGTGCAGTTGCATTTTCACATACAATTACAATTCTATGCATATCTCCTGCCATTCCACAAATTGGAGCGTCTGTGCACATTGTCCACTCCAAACCATTAAGCGATGCATTAGAATGACAACACACTAGTTGATGGCACACTCCATCAGATCTTTTGTAATTGTTGGTTACTTGTAGTGAGTAGTTACAGTCTGAGCGAGGGTTTACTTGTAAGTGTAACACATTTTCTGCTTTCATTGGAGGAAGACGGTGATGAGGATGGCTCGATTTAGAACTTTCTAATCTGGATGGAGAAGTTCCAGAAATACCACTCCGCTGTGGAGGAGGTGCAAGTGTCATGGAACTTGCGCTCACAATGGACGAAGGTCCCGCTCCTTGGAGATGGGGATGTTTTGAAATGTCTGCTTCCGTAGATGATGAAGGCACACCCGGTGTTACTAGTTTTACTTTCTTTGTCGTCTTTGGAGTTTCCTCTGGTGGCTGCTTGGTTTTCTTCCGAACTGCAATCAAAGTAGCACCCAAACTACTACTTGTGGTAACAGGAGGGATGACGTTAGGAGAAGTGTCTTTCTTCAGTGAAGATGCAGGTGTTGAAGACGGAAGGGGTGCTGATAAAACAGCTGTACTACCTTCAACCTCGCAACTTCCTGTTTGAGCATTAACGCCCTTACTGCTTACTATACTTATGCCGGTTTCATTTTCTTCCAAACCTCCATTCACTACCTCATTTTCAGCATTACGTTTTGTATCCACTTGTGCCTCACTATTAGTCTCCATTTTCGCATCTTTGTCGCTTTCAAAATCTCCGTTTACCAACCCTCCTTTTGAGCCACCAGTACTACCATCATCAGGTATTCGTCCTGCTATCATCCCCACTTTCGCCGGCTGATGTCACGTGTGTCACTCCATTTCCATTTACTAATTTTGGAGATGGCGTTTTCTTTTTCCCTTCAAGGCTCTCTTCCTTTGTCAACTCCACATCCATTGGCTCTACTCCATTCGTATCCAGTTCAGACACTGCACTTTTGTTATTGTTACTGTTCACTTTATTACCGTCACTATTTTCATTGTTTTCACCGTTTGTTGTCACCAGGTTATCTGCCCCCGTTTTCTCATCTTTACTACTATTACTGGGCACCGTTTCTGCAAACCCCTTTACATTTTCAATGCTGGAAACCATGCTTTTCCGCCAATCTTGTGCCGTTGTCTGACTATTTCCAACGACGTCTTCTTTGCACTTTACTTGCATGAAGATTGCCTGCCCGCTGGAAAATCAATTAACACAAGTCGTTACAAAACCAATCAAATACACCAAACTGAGAAAACCAAATCATTTGTCACAAAAAATCGCTTCACCCACCAATCCTTTCCTTTTTTTGAACTACTTTCATTGACATCGATATCGATATTAATATTATCATCGTTAGTAGTATTGGAAGTAATAGTAGTTGTAGCTATACTCCCATCCTCCTTTCCAATAATCAATAAACCTGGCTGATGATTCGTCACATTACTCAAAACCAGCTTTTTAAACTCCATTGCACGAGCCATTATAATTCCTCTCCTTGACTTATTCTAACATTTACTATACTAAGCTTCATCTCACTCACTAGACTCATTTGCGAAAACTCGGTCCTACTACTCCTTCTCATAATATCAGGATGATCATGATTAAGTAAATCTTTTCAGTCAATTATTCACAAAGAAAATAAATTAATAAATATTAGAAAATTATCAAGTTGGTGAAAGCTTGAGCCTACTTTATATGCAAATATCTGCGTCTGTCAACTGTCAACACGATGTCTTGATAACCATAATAACGGTATTCCAATTTGATCTCGACAATTGACTACTGATAATCAGTTATCACTAGGGTTAGCTTAATTAATCAAGTTGCTTTCACCCCTTTTCCGTACATTTCTATTTTTCAACATGCAGTACCGACCGACTAGGTTTTAATGTACCTAAACCAAGCGTTCTGGAAAGACTACTCTACCCACAAAAGCCAAGTATCCAGGCAGGATAACGAGACATTATCATCCATTCATGATTGATTATAATATTATAATATAAAAACTTGTTACAATTATTTTTAGTAGCCTAACTAAAACACTCCAAAGCAGTCAGATAATGCTACCAGCAATGTGAATGAATAATATGAAGATGAACCTCAACTCAACCTATAAGTTAGGATTAGCACAGTGGTAGTGAACCGCCAAGAAGACAAGGTATACCTACAATGCAATGCTGCGATGTGCCATTTTGCGCGTAGTAGTAAGATGCTGCGCCGTTGTATATGTATGTACCACGCAGTAAAAATATAACCATCTCTTCTGTCTGTCAGCTCAGTATTAGTAGTACTGAAACAAACACATAGCGATACAAAAAGGCGGAGTTTAAAACTGGATTGGGCTAAGCAAATAGCCCAAGTGTAACATACAACAGTATTAGCAGACTATCAACAAGAAGAAATGGAATGTAGGGAGTGCTTCACGCTCACAGAAGTACCTAAAAATGTTAATGATGGGGTGACTGGTTGGTGGTAAAGATGATATGAACTTTGACTTTGAGCCTGATTGTTGGCTTGAAGAATGATGATGATTGATGAATATGGTGATAGATTTCACAAGTGAAAAGATGCAGCAGGTTATTTGTTTAATGGAAAAGAATATGGCAATAAGATATATAAATCTAAATTTAAAGCTCAAACGGGCACATTTACATTGTGATATTCAAGTCAACTTCAAACTATGATTAAAATGACACATTCTTTAAAATCTTGCTCACATGAAACGTGGAGAATTTTGTTTAGGATAGCTAAATTATGCGATATTTGATTAACGAAATATTTTCAACAATGAAGTAAAAATTCAAACTTCAAAATCTATCAAACAAGTAAACTTGTACGAATACGAACGAACAGTAAGTTACATGACGAATGCAATGTGTCTGGTTTTTCCCTTGATACTCGTTTATTCTACTCATTCCCTTCCTGTTCCTCACTTATAAAAAATGCACATGGGCAAGCATGAAAGTTACTTTTTTGTTGTCAGGACCGTTTCAATTTTAATACTGTCATATATATGCCTTTTGCAGTTTTGCAAATGGAATGATAGTTTTAGAATATTGTACCTTTTAGGAACACTGGCAGGTTCTCCGTCAATAGGCGGTAGCAAGAATTTCAGGAGTGATTCGCCGCCTTCCATCAGCGGTTCTTGTCTCAATCTGTTTGTCGGTTGGTCCCTTGATCGCAGGTGGGGGCGGGGGTTTATTATGTTGCTGAGTGTCCACTAAAGTGGCTTCAACATTATTTGACGACTGAGCTGCGACAGCGTTACTTTTCGCTAAGAACACTTCGAGGTTTTGGATTATATCACAATTTTCCGTAGTTGCTACACTTTTTCCATACAGTTTGTGGTAGAAATTGGCCTAGAAGTGGTTAAATTTTACGATAATGTAATGTAACAAATATTTCATAAAGATGCAATTTCATGTCAAGGTATTTTAATTTTCCCTACCTTTTCTTCGATTGACAATGGTTTGCCAATCTCCTTCCACGAAAACTGAGCTACCGCTACCGATCCATCCCAAGAGCATGCCATCATTACAGTACCACACGATGACCACGATAAATCCATTACGGAATTTGTAAATAAGTCTTTAATCACAACCAGAGGTCTTTTCAGGGCCGTTGACCAAATGGATACTGATCTGTCACGAGAGCCAAGGGCAACACAACAGTGCTTCATACGACATTTGTCATTCTGCATAATATTTCCGTTGAATTTCTGAAAGAAACATTAACAGAAAACATGAATAGCAACTAATATTCAAAAGTAAACAATAAATTGGCAATAAACATTTTTATTTTCTTCACTGCTTACCACGCAAACTACTGCTTTTCTATGGCCAACAAAATCCTTATCCGTTTTCCATTCGGTTCTTTCAATGATTTGTGCAGTTGGGCCACCGCCATTCATAGCATGAGCAGAAACAAGGTACAAACCGTCAGGAGACCAGTCTAATCTCAATACATGCGTCGTCCCTCCACACTAGTGACAATATGAGCAATGAATGGATTAATACCATACAGATTTTAAGATTAAATAATTTTAAAAAATCTATTATAAAAATGTACCTCCATAAAAGGATCTTGAAGACAGTGTTCCAATTCCCAATCTGAAACCCTCCAAATTTTCAGTGTTTTGTCATCTGACTGACTCGCCAAATATTTTCCAACAGGATCCCAGGTCACACCTTTTACCAAGCTGTTGTGTCCTTTGATAACGGTAATGATTTGGGGAAAATTTTGCGCATCCCATACAATAACAGTGTTATCCACAGATGCAGATGCAAGATATCTGTCGCCTGGTGACCAGGCCAAATCCAGCACATCTCCCGTATGACTTCTGAGCATAGATGAGGTCTTCCATTGTTCTAGATTAGTCTTCCCAAACGCACTATTTTGAAAAGAGGATGAGGAACTACTATTTAGGTTTCCTGAGTATTTTGAGACCAATTTCCAAATTATAATGACACGATCGTCTCCGCCGGAACACAAATATTTTCCCGAATTGCTCCAGCGAACACAGTTAACGCATGCTATTAAACACAAAAATTAAACAATGTGACATCTTACTTTACGACAAGATTTGCTTCAATTCGTTGAATTTACTCGAATATAACTAAATGGTGTAAATAAAAGTTATATATATAGGTATGTATTTCGAACCATTATGATGATCCAACTGACAAAGTAATTTCGGAACAGAAAGATCTTCATCCTTGGACAAAATTGGCTGCATGTTCCATATAACGACCCGTCCAACAGAGTCATTTCCTACAATAATAAGGAGTTCCGACATTAATTTCAAATTCTATAAAGTATCATACTCCATTCTAGGTTCATTTATATAATGCGGAAATACCTTGTCCTCCGGTAACCACTCTGGTGTCATCAGGGTGTATGTCAATGGAAAAAATAGGGTTCCCATCATGATGCAACCATGTAGGTTTCAAAAGTCTCATGGCAAATTTAACCTTGCTTTAAATCCTCGTTGATGATTTGCAAGAATCACCAGGAGAAAGTAAACAAGACTAATAAATAATAATAATACTTAAAAATAATAATGAGCAAATTGTTCCAGGTTTAACTTCTCCTTGCTTAAAGAACGATCAAAACACTTATCACTTCTTAACCACCAATTAATCAAGCACTTTGGTTTAATAGAATTCCTACTGAAAATCATGATCGGTATAATGTATAATGTGTCAATCAAAAATCGCACTTTGGATGTTTTCCAATTTTGCACTACAATGAGTTCATTCATCACCATCCATCCAAGCACTTACCAAAAAACAAACATGCACTTGTATATACACTGTGACTGTTCATACACACGTGCACCTAAAATGACAACACAGCGATAAAGAGTACTCGCGCCATTAAACTAACCAATCGTCACCATAAATGTTCATAAATGACTCATTACGTTACTATCATTATTATTTTCCTTGTGATAAACTTTACAATTTGAAAACTACACTTTCCAATTTTGAAGCAGTCCACTCACTCAAATGCCAATCGTTTTCCATGGGGGCAAATTGTAGAGAACATCATCCGGACTGGCAAAGTGGCAACGTCACACACACAGGCTGATCACTACAATAGAAAATTGCGAGTGTGTTCTGTAGTAACTTGTTACCATTATTCATTGATTGACTTTAACAAACTTTCACGACCTACCATCATTACGTGTCAGCTATCGACATTACTAGAAAAATGAGTATTAGAGGATTCAGGAATACTGCGCTGACTTTTGCTAGGAAAAGTTACATAATGGTAGTTATGTACTCACTCAAGTCACGTCAGTCTCAGTCACACTCAGTCAGTGTATCTACTATTGTGCAGGAGGCTACTGTTCTGGCTGGGTTCTTTTTTCTCTTTTTGGCAAGTAAAACGATAAACTATTTATAGGTCGGTAAGGTAGGCAGGTAGTAATAGTCATCTTGTTGTAGTCAAAACAATAATGATGATGATAGGTACATTTTTAGGGACGTGCAATCCAGTAATCCTGTAATTATAGTTAAGTTGGCAGATAATTAATAGCTGCTACAGATTACTAATGTATTTTGATGTGTAGAGAGATGGAAATGAATGTACGTTTGTAAATGCACTATAGTATTTGTTGTGGTAGCGGTGGTAATGAGTGGTAATAGGGCATGGTATGCTGAAATAGGAGAGAATTTAAAATTGTGAAAAAGGGTTATACATAGGAAGAGATATAACAAGAAGGCTTTTAGCATGGCCCACACATCAAACAAATCTGATGAATTGAAGAATGCATTGCAGCAGGGGGAAAAGCAGCCCTGCTTATAAAAAAGCGACGCAATAAAGAGACGGCAACACGGTTAACCTTGTCCTTTCCGTTTCTGCTTCTGAATAATGTGAGGAAGATGCTGAGGAAAAAAAATTCTGTTTTGTTGAGGAGAATTACATATTATGAGGAGGATCATCATCATGGTATGGTATGTGGTATGTAGG